>BSBK01003752.1:137500-267500 GCA_027943335.1 Chamaecyparis obtusa | reverse complement strand
CTATTCAAACTACCCTTACAAGTAGATGATGGTCAATTTACCTAGTTACTAGTTATTATATAAAATGATAAATTTATCACATTTTATAAAGAGTTGGTTCAACATTCTCTTTCTTAAAAAATAGACCATTGGCAAATTAGGGTTTATTAATTGCTTGAAACCCTCACTATTGTTTATGGCTGCTTTGCAGCATGATCGCGTAATTTTATAATTCTAATTCAATATAAAATAAAAAAGTAAAACCAATCCACAGACATTTAACCATGAAAACATTTAACTGGTCAGAGAAAAATTAAAGTCTTGGATTTCCACATGCAAAAGCATTAGTTAACATTATTTTCTTACATTTAAGCATAAAGAATCTTTTCGCTCAGAGGTTTCCAAAGCTCCATTAATTTTTTAATTCTAGATAATCGTCAACATCATTAAAGTGTGTGCCGCGTTCTTGGATCCCGCGGCCTAATGTTGACGCCAAAACTAATAAAAATCGAAGCACAGAGCCTTAAAATTGTACGGGTAAGACTCGACCTAAAAAAAAATTAATTATTCTGTTCAGACAGCCCGCAAAAATTAATTGGTTTACCTTGCAAGCACGGTAAAAAAATCCCATGACTTTGCCTATAATTCTCCGCATCTATCCCTTCACTGGATCTACCTCTTGCTGCTGCAGCAAAGGCCTTCATGGTTTTTGTAGCAGCACCTGGGCAAATCCCAGTGAGGAAGAGGGGAAACCTATGTAAAACTGATTTTGTTTGGGTGGGTATAGGGATTTAATTCAAAAAAGAGAAGGAAATTCATACCCAGACAATGGGTCAGAATCTGAGCTGCAGGGTAGCCAGTGAACAAGCCCTCGTTGTTGCAGTACAGGAGGGGGATTTGTCCATGGTGGAGGCTTTGCTTGACAAGGAACCCACTTTGATCAAACACTCTACAGTTTTCCAAAAACTGTCTCCATTGCATATAGCTGCTGCCAATGGCCAGATCACAGTATGTTCCAGTAGATTTATGTCTCGATTTTTTTGGTTCTGTGGATGGTTTTTTTGATTTGGTTTTTGAGTTTAGTGAGTCATGGAGGTGCTGGGTGTTGCAGATTTTGTCAATGCTGCTGGACAGGGGCATGCAAACTGATGTTTTGAACAGAAATAAACAGGTGGGTGTCCAATAATTGGAGGCTTTAATTTCTAGGATTTGTACATTTGTTATGTTGTGGGAGATGGTTTATTAGATGAACTTTTCTTGGGTGCAGACTCCTCTGATGATGGCTGCAATGTTTGGGAGAGTTTCCTGTATTGAGAGGCTCCTGCAAGCTGGTGCAAATGTAAGTTTAATGGGGGTTTATATTTTTGTGTTTCTTTGCTTGTGTTTTGTTTTAATGGGTGCGTGTTTCTCATTCGTGTGTCTTGGTTTAAGTTTTGTTTTTAATGGGTGTAGGGAATCGGTGGTGTTTTTTGTTTTTTATCAGGTTTTGTTGTTTGATTCATTGCATGGGAGGACTGGCCTGCATTATGCTGCAAATTTTGGGCATACTGACTGCTTGGAAGCTATTCTTGCGGCTGGACAGTTAGCCCCTGTTTCAGATTCGTGGTGAGTGTTTTATTCATTTGTTTCCCCTTCTTCTGTTCTCCTGGAAGTGATCTGATGATGCTAGTGAGTGGTCACGAGTCCCTTACAATGGAGCATGCCACTGTTTTCGCACGCATAAATCTAGTCTTTTCCAATTAGAGGTTAACGGTCGAAGATCTATAGGGTCATGACTTCAACAGACAATAGATCCAAAGGATTACTACTAACGATTCTCAAAAACAGAAACATAAAGTATGGTTCCCACAGACAATTGTTGGCAATCTCCAATACTCCGGGAGCAATGTTCTTGAATGAAGCTTATTCTTGATAATCCTCAATGAAGAAGAATTAGGCCCTTGACAGTCCCCAATTGGGAGTATACGACTTACTTTTGATCTTGCTCTCGTAGAACACTACACTTTCCTAATGGTCATCCTTTGCCAACCTATGACATCAGTCACAGATCTATGGAGTAATCAATTCCATAGGCAGTGGACCAAATAGAACTGCTAACAATCTCTATTAATGGTTTCATGCAATATTTGCCTGAAAGACCACTCTTGCTACCCAATACGCTGGAAACTAGGTCCAAAACCATAGTTGATAATCTATACTAATGACAGATTAGCGCTTTGACGATGCTCCATAATGATAACTACCACTTGCTGTTCTTCTTGCGCAAAATGAGTTTCCTTTGCAAAACTTATGACCAGTTGTAGATCTCTGTATTCATCATTTGCATAGTTAATATATCTTCAGGAGTGCCGTTATCAATCCCTAGCAATGGCGACTTCAGCAACCCCTATGTATTTGAAGACCATAGTAGAAAATCCTCAGTAATAGGGAATTTAGGCCTTGACAATCCACAAAAATGGGGAAATGGAGCCTTTGCCTGCGATTACAGAGCTGCCAAAATTCTCAGACTTATGAAATACAATAAATGCCTCAAACATCACTTGTAGCAATTCCAGTCTAGGAAGTAGGTTAACGAAGACATCTATAACAACTATAATAATGGGGGCCTAGAGCCTTGCCAACGCTTTTAAAATAAGAACTAGGACCTATGCCTATTGCATACCTGATACCATAGATAAACCATTGATATTCTAAGATTTCATATTGTTGTTTGATTTTTGTGCAAGCCTGAGATTGGTTGATGTTCAATCTGCAGGGGATTTGCTCGATTTGTAAATGTTAGAGATGGGAGCGGAGCCACTCCACTGCATCTTGCCGCTAAGATGGGACATCCAGATGCTGTTCATTTGCTGCTAGGAAATGGGGCTTTAGTTTGTGCATCTACTGGAGCTAATGGGTAAGAGGCAATCTATTGAATCCATAGTTGGAGAAGCTTTTTTTATTGTGAAGACTTTGATTCACTGTTGGACAGGCTTTTATAATTGCTGTAATCTCACTTGCAAAGAGCTTTTAAACTCGGACACTGAGCAGTTTTCCATATATGTGAAGATTCTTTCAGAGGAAAATCTGTAAAATATATACCTCATTCATAAAACCTTGCTTTCATGAAAATCTGTAAAATATTTTCACAAGAGACTTTGTTGAAATTATTTGGTTTCATGAACAGCATGTTTCTAACATGTGGAAAATTTAGAGAACTTTGCATTTCTAACAAATTCTAAGTGTCATAATGCATGATGAATGCCTAGTTTCTTACATAAAAAGTGGTGAAGTTTTATATTTTCTGTCTTGCATGATGCCTATCCTACCAGGATATTTTCTGACCAACCAATCTTGAATGTTTTTCTTATAGACGGCCGGGGAGCACTCCTCTACACTTTGCTGCTAGAGGAGGCAACTTGGATTGTATACGGGAATTGTTAGCTTGGGGTGCAGATCGAATCCAACGTGATTCGTCAGGGTAAGATCTTGGTTGATTTTATTGAAAACATAACAATATTTTACCAATAGACCCTCAAATTTACCATATTTTTGTTATGCATTTAATTAGAAAATAGTACAACAGTCCAGTGATATATAAGGATGCTATGGCGTATTTATTATTGTATCCTTCTTGGCAGGCGCATACCTTATGTAGTAGCTCTGAAGTTTAAGCATAGAACATGTGCAGCATTACTGAATCCTGGTGCAGCGGAGCCGTTAGTTTGGCCTTCTCCATGGAAATTTATAAGTGAACTCAATCCTGAGGCAAAACACTTACTGGAAAAGGCCTTGATGGAGGCAAATCGAGCAAGAGAGAAAAACATATTGTTTGGATCTGCCTCTTCAGCATCTTCATCTCCAGATCAAGAAGACAACATCGATGATTGTCTTTCTGATGTGTGTTCATCCTTCTCATCTCCTTATAGCTAATGGCTCGATGTTGGATAGAATTAGGCCAATATTGGAGTTCAAATTATATAGTATTATTCAATAGAATTAGGCCAATATTTGGAGTTCAAATTATATAGTATTAGTCAATAGAATCAGGCCAATATTGAAGTTAAAATTATGTTGTTTTATTCTAAATGCCAAGAAATGGATGCTGAAACTGATAATGTGTTACGTAAATCTGCAGGATAGTGACAGTGGGGTTTGCTGCATTTGCTTTGATCAACTATGCACCATTGAAGTTCAGGGCTGTGGCCATCGAATGTGTGCCCTCTGCACATTGACATTGTGCTGTCACAATAAACCAAATCCTACCGTAGCATCTTCTTCTCCTCCCGTCTGCCCTTTCTGTCGCAGTAGTATAATACAACTGGTGGTTGTCCCTGCAAAAGAGGCCAGTGTGGACACAGAATCTTCAAAGATGCACAAACCAAGACAGTCAAAGTGTCTCAGTGAAGGAAGTAGTAGCTTCAAAGGACTGTCAGCAAAGGGATCTTTCGGAAAATTAAATGGAAAGGGATCTGGAAAATTTGCTGATTGCAGTGATTGGATGGACAAAGCCTTGATATCTGAATTTGGTGAAAGCTGAAATTTCTGCCTATGCTACATTACTAGTACACTCGTGCATTTCCAGGATGTTGAGGCCTTTGACATCATGTCTGTTGATTGTAAATGAGATGAGAATCTGATACATGAATCAAATAAGTTCTTTTGTATCACTTGAGAGCAGCCTGATGGGTGAAACAAATGTTCACTATCCAGACTGAGATATATGTCTTTGCCATGTAGACAAATTGAAAGTAAGACAAGTTGTATAGAAGCTGAAGTGCAATGAAAAGATGCATGGGCTTTCAGAGGTTAGTTTCTTTTGTTTGAAAACAGTTTCCATATATACATGATTTGTATTTGAGAAGTACCCTATTGTTTCTGTAGGTAGCGAAGCTATAGACACAGAAATGTTGTAGTAGAGGTAGAATGGTGACTTACAATTATTAAATGGAAGAATGTTTTTACTGGGAGGATAATTGTCAGCATCTCCCGTGATTACAAAAATGTCTCCTTTGCTTCCTGTTGAGATAATTGGTTCCTGTGGAGTTATGAACATATTTTTTTAAGGTATAATACCTTGATTCGTCCAAGTTATTTTTTTTTCCACGTATTTTAATCAGAAAACATATTTCATGTTGAGGATCAGATAAAATTTAAGTGATAACTTGAACAGTGCACATAGGGCTTCTCTTTACCAGATATGGAGAGACCACTGTTGGGAAGGTCACTTGTCAACTCTAGACAAAAAATCATTAACGATAGATGTTTAGATATAGCAAGATACAGATTCCAGCTATATTGCAACTGGAGTTTAACATTTTAATATTTTATATAAAGTTATAGATCAGGAACATGCAGTGAATCCAATAAAATTGCCATAGGATTTAAGAGAAAAAAAACTGTTACAAATCATTATTTGCATATACGGTTATGATAGAAGTTCCATTATCTGGAAACTAGCATGATTTGTAACCCATGTACCATTAACAACTGAATATATGCAGAAGCATTGTCGACATATTTAAAATTTAGCTTCAAAATTAGCCCACTACCATTGGACCTGGAAAGAGAAAGCTTTGCTTATTGTGGGAGGAGACCTTTCTAGGCACCCCCTTGATGAATTCCACCCCTCTCGGACTCTCCCTGTTTTACCCAACAGTGCACCAATCTTTGTTGATATGAGGAACAAAATTCTAGTACCATCAATAACAGATCTGGCAGAATCAAAACTTTTTCAGTACCAATGGCATTCATAGTTGCTAATCCCAAATCAATGCCGAGTTTTTTAAAGCCATGTAATTTTTACAAATCCACGAGTGACTTGCAAATCATCATTTTTTTGTCGATCACAAGAGATTTACTGATTCCATAAGAACCCTTACAATAACACACCTTAGGAATGGTAGATGAGTAGGGATGGCACCAAATGCTGCAGCCCAGCAATAATTTATTTTTCTGTGATCATCATACTGCTCCACCGAGTTGTCCACAATTGAATTACAAGCAGTCACTGGGCTTTCAAGGATTTATTGCATGGAGTCACTGCACTTCAATGTTTAAGGTCAAGGTTAAAATGAAACTTTTCACTGTCATTCTGAGAGTTTGTAATTCCGTGTCTTAGTTCATAATTCACCCAGCCCAGCACTATTTTGAGTTTCACGCAGTCACCATGACTTCAAGTACCTTAGTGCATGGAATGAAAGCTTAAAATTATGGCTTTGATCCAGCTCATTATGCACCTCCTTAAATTTTGCTTTGCATCTCATTTCTATGTCAGTGTAAGCCTATGTTATTGGTTGGACATGGTAGAAAACACAAAGCCATTTATGGAAATAAGAGAAAACATGTCAAGATACATGTACTTTTATACCATGGTCATCTGCATTTTGTAAATGATGCAGTTTCAGACTGATTCCGAGATTATAGATGTGTACAATATCAGTCTTCTGAAAAAATTGTATAAAGTTCTAATTTTAACATTTTCGATCATTCTATCTATATCATAATGATACAAGCAAAAATACATTATTATTGTGATGATTTTTCTCAGTTGTCTTTATTTCTTTGGATGGAATCAACTGGATTGTATGGATATTGGTCTTTCTGCTCTTTTAACCAGTGGATTAAAATACAATGAAAAAACATTCAACTAAATTAGTTCTCTTTTCGCTAAGCTGTCATTAGTGGGAATGTCGTCTGTCAATGTCACTCAGGGATCGAACTTGATCTATTTGTATTCTTGGAGGTTTGAACACTGGTGAATGACACAATCAAAGAACATACTATAATTCTCACCAATTGTGCTCAGCCAATTGAATTACAAAACTATATACAGTGATATTAAAATGTTGCTCCTATCCTTGTTTTGTCCTTGATGCCACAACACTAACTGGTTCCATGTGCATTGCTCATGATGTTACTTAGAAGAGCATTTGACATTGAGGACATACACTTGACATTGAGATACTTTGATTGATGACATGCATTCAGGACATACCCTTGACATTATGATATATATGTACTTGAATGATGTATATCATTCATGCTCAGGTTGTTATATTCTTCACATGATCAGTTTGATACATGAGAAATTTTGCTGCATCCATGACAGTGATACATCATACATGACAATGGTCATTTGATTTGATTACACACAATGGCCTTTTGGTTTGATAGTAATATGGCACTATGTTGGATATGGAATGTCTCAGCGATTTTAAAAGATTGTGTTTCAATGACTTAAGTCATCATATATAAAGTTGATGACAGTGATATGGTACTTGATCATTGATTGATCTGATTGCTTTGATGTCACTTACAGATTTGATGCATATACATCTCTCGTATGGCATTGGCAATGCATCTCATTGTATCAATTAGTATTGGTATATCTTCACAACTGAATGATAATTGGTTGGAACCAGACTAGCAAAAAACAAATAACAGGTAAATCAAAACACATAAACTCTTGAGATACCCTGAGAAAACCCTCCTACTCGAGGGAAAAACCCAACCACAAAATATCTCCTTTATTGAATAATAGAACTGAATACAAGTATATAACTCACAAACTCTTGAGCTTCAAGAACCAACAATCTCAGAATGATTGCTATAGTAGTAAGCTTGATCACGCACACAACAAAATGATAATTTTCGTGCCCAAAGAAAAACCACACGCCCAATAATTAGAGAAACCCATTACTCTTGCAACACAGAATACATGTCACCATAATAATCACAACCCACGCTCCACTAGAGAATAGTCAACACGCGGGAATAAGAAGAGAACGAATGGCTGGCAGTTACGACACATTGCCATTTCATCTTCAAAATGTAAATGATTGATTCCATATAAACATTGCAACAGCCACGTCGGTTAAGAAACAGTAATGGATGCGATATGAAAGGTAGACGTAAGAAAGAAAATTGCTGAAAGGCATGAACAAACAACAATACAGAACCGAGCCGATTCTTCTACACAACTGAAGTATCAAACACTATGATTGCCACAAGGAATAGATGAGCACGGTGGCATATGAGCTGGCAGCCACTTCAAAAACATATGCACGAAGACAACAACAATATGAAAGCACTGATCATCAACAACATCATATTTATATTAGGTATACAAAATTGTCTCTTGTAGCTACAAACATTAGCACTCCCTCTTAGCAAAGGTGATATTTTTCCAAATTCTCATGTCATGGAGTCTCAACATGACAATCACAATGGCTACACCCATCGTGAGAAAACCAAAACTTTATCATAGATTCTAAAACCAAAACTTTATCATAGATTCTCTCAACGTGATAGCATCATGGAGTCACTCGACATGATGTTCACCATAGCTACTTCCATGTGTGAAATAAACACAAGCTCACATTATGGAGTCACTCAACGTAATGTTGTCATGGAGTCTCTCAACATGACATCCACTATGGCTACTCACATGAGTGGAAAGAGCAACAAAAGCTTTTACCTCAAATTTCTCCATCTTAGAGAAAAATGTATTAGAAGGGCGTTCACCTCAAATTTCTCCTTAGAGAAAAATGCATTACAAGGGTTTTCACTTCAAATTTCTCCCTCTTAGAGAAAAATGCATTACACTCATAATAAGAACAACTAAATGTTGAGACTCTCTCTCAGTAGAGACACCCTCTAAGTAAGGGCATCATTCTCACAACTTTGATTATCACAATAAATTACAATTGGCTCCAATATTTGACCAAACAATGAACTTTTGAAGCCACACTGCTTCTCGAGCTTGTTGATCCTCTGCAAAGGACTTGACACGCTCCCTCTACTAGTCAAGCTCGTTGCATCAACCTCCCGATCTCCTTGTTCAAGATTGCCTGCAATTCTTGCCTTAGAGGAATGGTTTCCAACACATCTCCAGAACTTCTGATATACTCGAGTCCAATACTGTCCTCCTCGACCTCATTCTAGATCACCTATTCTGGAGCTACCAATGTCAAATTCAGATTTACTGTGCAATTATGTTCTTTGCAGTTGAGGAGTCTCGCTCCGAATGTCATTTCTTCATTTTTAAATAAATTAATTGCAATGACAAACTGTATAGGTTCTTCCTTTTTAATGAAGTTATGTGCCACCAATTCAGTCACATGGTTGCAAGTAGTGTCCTCATGTTTGTTTATTTCTATAGCCTGCATGGCTTCCTCACAGGATGAATCAAGCTCTTCCTCCCTTGAATGCAATCTCTCATCATCCTTATGCTCGATGTATCCTGGGAGCATTTTAAAGAGATTACTAATAATTTATAGAATCAAACTATCCTGAAGAGAAATATACAGATCAATGTATAAACATACATGATTCACTATTCTCAATATTATTGCAAGAATTATACATGATCATTATTCAAGGTACAAACTTAAAATGCGTATCTCTGCATAATTCTTAGTGGTTTTGACAATGTCCTCTATTGATTTCTCTAGAATGGGCTTACTGCTATGCTACTTGTGCACAAGACATACACATCAAATATCACTCTTTTTCAGTAGATGTTATGGAGTCACTGCGAGTTGTCGTTCCAAGAGACCACTGGGTGATACACCTTAGAAAATTTTAGCAAATATTTCTTCGTGACTGAAGTTTGGAACTTTCACCAAAGGTAGACTTTACAAGAGGGAACCTAACATGAAGCGGTTGATTAGAGAACACTTGTTAATGAAGGAAATGACCCAACAGTCTTATATGATGAAGAAACCGTTTCAATAAATGACAAACATTGTAAACTTTACGACAGGAAATCCAAACATAGATTCTCGGCAAATAACTCCCGAGTCTGACTTCTTGTATTCTTCCGCAAATTATACACGTTATCTTATTTGCAGCTGTTTGAGAGTGATGATACCTTGCAGAATGAATGGTAGAGCCACTGGCACTCGCATAGAAGACTATTGTTTCTTCAACCAATAGGAATGAGTGATGACAATATTATTATTTTTCTTCTCCTAGACGTACTACCAACTAGAAAATGAATATAGGCTGTGATATTCTTTCTCACAGCCAAGCTAAAGCGTTGATAATTTTAGAGTATCATTGTCCTGGATAAATATAAACATCGCAGTCTCCATCATGTATATAAGACATCACCGTCTCCTTTTGTTTCAAACAAACACTTAGCCATACATCCTCCTTATGCTTAAATAAATATGGTTTTGGATCTTTTTTAATTTTGGACCTGTTCTGATACCATGTTAAGTTTTCATGAACCAAAATCTCATAAAAAAAAAGGTAAATTAAATCACATAAACACCTGAGATATCCTGGGAAAACCTTCCTACTCGAGGGAAAAACCCAACCACACAAAATATCTCCTTTATTGAATAATAGAATAGAATACAAGTATACAACTCACAAACTCTTGAGCTTCAAGAACCAACAAACTTAGAATGATTGCTACAGTAAGCTTGATCATGCACACAACAAAATGATAATTTTCCCGCCCAAAGAAAAACCACACGCCCAATAATTAGAGAAACCCATAACTCTTGCAACACATAATACATATCATCGTAAATAATCACAACCCATGCTCCACTAGAGAATAGTCTAACACGTGCGAATAAGAAGAGGCAACAAACGACTGACAAGTAATACACATTGTCGTTTCATCTTCAAAACATAGATGATTGATTCCATATAAACATTGCAGTAACCAAGTCAGTTAAGAAACAATAATGGATGCGATATGAAGGTAGATGCAAGAAAGAAAATTGTCGAAAGGCATGACCAAACAACAGTAAAGAATCGAGCCAATTCATCTTCTACACAACCAAAGTATCAAACACAATGATCACCACAAGGAATAGATGAGCACAGTGGCATATGAGCTAACATCTACTTCAAAAACATACACACATAAACAACAACAATATGAAATAACTGATCATCCACAACATCATATTTATATTAGGTATACAAAAATGTCTCCTGCAGCTACAATCATTAACAGTAATCAACTGGATTGTATGGATATTGGTCTTTTTGCTCTTTTAGCGAGTGGATTACAATACAATGAAAAAACATTCAACTAAATTAGTTCTCTTTTGGCTAAGTTGTCATTACTGGGAATGTGGTTTGTCAATGTCACTCAAGGATCAAACTTGATCTATTTGTATTCTTGGAGATTTGAACACTAGTAAATGACACAATTAAAGAACATACTATAATTCTTACCTATTGTGCTCAACCAATTGTATTACAAAATTGTATTTTTAAACGTTGATATTAAAAAAGTTGCTCCTATCCTTGTTTTGTCCTTGATGCCACAACACTAACTGGTTCCATATGCATTGCTCATGATGTTACTTAGAAGAGAGTTTGACTTTTAGGACGTACACTCGACATTGAAATACTTTGATTGATGACATGCATTCAAGACATACCCTTGACATTATATATATATATATATATATATATATATATATATATATGTGTGTGTGTGTGTGTGTGTGTGTGTGTACTTGAATGATGCATGGCATTCATGCTCATGTTGTTATATTCTTCAGGTTGTTATGTATGTATGTATATATATATACATATGTGTGTGTATATATACATACTTGAATGATGCATGACATTCATGCTCAGGTTGAGATATATATATATATATATATATATATATATATATATATATATATATATATATATATATATATATATATATATATATATATATATATCTCTCTCTCTCTCTCTCTCTCTCTCTCTCTCTCTCTCTGTGTACACTTGAATGATGCATAACATTCATGCTTAGGTTGTTATATTCTTCACATGATCAATTTGATACATGAGAAATTTTGCTGCATCCATGACAATGATACATCATACATGACAATGGCCATTTGATTTGATTACACACAATGGTCTTTTGGTTTGGCAGTAATATGGCACTATGTTGGATATGGAATGTCTCAGTGATTTTAAAAGATTGTGTTTCAATGACTTAAGTCATCATATACAAAGTTGATGATAGTGATATGGTACTTGATCATTGATTGATCTGATTGCTTTGATGTCACTTACAAATTTGATGCATATACATCTCTCATATGGCATTGGTAATGCATCTCATTGTATCAATTAGTATTGGTATATCTTCACAACTGATTGATACTTGGTTGGAACCTTCTTTATGATTGACAGTACGACATTGGTATCTTGACTAGAAATATCTTCACATTCAATAGACACTGCAATGCATTGGTTGAAATATTTTATGATCAGCATTGTGCAAACACCTTTGCACTTGGATATTGAAAGACATCAAAATACATGTTCAATACAAATTCCATTTAGTCGGCATAGAAAATAAGATGAAATTTAAATTAGGATCAAAATCCCATCGGCATTTGGTATGGTAATATAGTAAAACAAAATGTAAATGCTTTTGTTTCGACATTTGTTATGTTATTTACATATTACAAAGTTTGTATTACATTTGAGAAACTCTAGTTCGTTGAGTTAGGGCACAAACAATGATGATGGCGGCAGGCAGTTGAAACAGGGACAATGAAGACCGTTTGTTTGTTGTATGGAGATTGGAGGAGATTCTTGACAGAGTTGTGGAAAGATTAAGAGAAGATATGGAACACATAGACTATGGGATAGAGAGAAAGGTTCTAAATTGGTTGTGTACAGGTGTTTTTCTTCTCGAGCTTTCTTCTCTCTATTTTAGTTTTTCAGTTTGATTGAACCCTTCATGATTAGTCTTCTTTGTTAGAGTTTTTTTTGTTCAAATTCCTTGATTAAGGGTTTAAAGAAAGAAGTTCCTGTTGTGTTTCGTGAAATCCGTTTTCTCACATTCTTAACTAGAAGTTCATAGTTGTATCTTTGATTAAGTTTGTTTTTGTTAAGGGTTTGGTAAACTCTTGTTAGGGTTTATGTTTTTGTCGAGAAAATCTACTCTATTCCTTTTTAACTCAAGTTAAGAGATTTATGTCTACTTTCTAACAACACTCCTGAAGTTAAGAGATTTATGTCTACTTAACAGTGTTGCTTAAATCCTCTAACTAGGTAGATCTTAATAGGTCTTTATTGTTACTTCTAATAGGGCAAGATCATCAAAAGTGATCAAACATTGTAGCGTTAATCGAAAAACTTTATTACTGTAGTTAGTGAAGCTTTGTGGGTGTCATCCCCACTGCAGTTTTTACCTTCTTACAAGGGTTTATGGGATACCAAAATACTTGTGTATTCTGTATGAAGTTTCATGGATGTTTACATGTTAGATTAGAAAGCATTTCTTATTTTTAGTAGTGTTATGAATGGATGGAAAAGATAACATGTCAGTCGGTTAATGAAATACATTTTTTTGAGGATTCAATTCAAAAAGTTACTAAGGTTATTGATTCACCCCTCCCCTCTCAGTAACTCACCTTTCTATAATCCCAACAGTATAATAATTAGATATTATAAATTGAGATATAGCTTGTGATGCATTGAAAAAGAATATCAGTGCGATAGCACAATTGGGTAAGTGCACCAAGATGGTGAACAAAAAGAGAGGTATAAGTGGCCACTTTTTTTTTCTTTCTTGAAATCAGGGAAACCTGAACTTCACAGAGATATTTGAGGGTCATGCACTCAAAAATAGGAGTTGTGTAAAGAATAAGAATTGTAGTACTCTGAATCTAGTTTCTAAACTACTAAAGTTTTAAAAAAATGGATAAGATTAAGAGGGTCAAACCTCTCGTGCACGAAAAAATGTTCCTGATTTTTTTCAGAAAAACATAACATAGCTGTTTCCGTGTGCTTCACAAAATCTATAGTTAGATTTAGTATTTTGAAAAATCCTTTGGTAGGATGATAGGTAAGAGTGAGATCTAGAATTTGTATATTATTTTGTAATTTTGTGTTAAGTATTTATATTTTATGTTTTTTGAAGTGACCGCATCCTGAAAATCTGGTACCTGTTCGTGCTCTGGGCATAACTTGCATCAACATAATCCAATTTGTAAACTTTTTTAAAAAAATGTATAGAATATAGTGTAGACCAGTAATATGTAATTTTTTTTGAATTTGATCAAGTAGATAAAAATTTATTAAAAAAATGGTAGACATATGTTTGTGAGGACTGTGAAGACACTGGTAAAGAAAATTAAAGTTTACTATGCTAATGTTGTCCAAAAATAGAAAAATTTATATGGTCAAAAAGCTTAGAAGATGTGTGAGATGATGGTAGTAATTTTAGAGATATCCACTTGATCATTTGTAAAGTTGATGATGATGAAGTCAAGAAATCAAGTTGAAAGAAGAAAAAATGTGTAAATGGACAAAAATGGAGGGAAAATGGGCTTGCAAGCCTTACGGTTGTACTCCAAACCTTTTACCAAGACTTAAACTATATGGGTTATGGTGTACAAAATAACCCACTCGGGTTTTGAAAACCAAAAATCATAATTTCAAGTTCTACATAACCCGTACGGGTTATGAAGACATAAAACAACATTTTTCAGTTTCACATAACCCATACGGGTTATGAAGACATTAAAAAAATTACTTGTAAATGTGTAATACAATACACATTTGTATATATTTACATATATGGTATGTTAATATGTAGGTATATATGCATATCTATAATTATATATATATTTATATAGATATATGTATATATATCTATATACATGCATGAATCTCTCTCTCTCTCTCACTAGTTGTCTGCACAAAAAAAATTCAAATGCTAAATCAGATATCTTTTCTCAAAATAATATCAAAATAACTAAATACTAGATTGTAATTTGTTGGCAGTTGAATTTTTGGTTTTCTTATCTCTTTCTTCTACAATTGGGCCGTTCTCTAAAGATGATGGTCCCCATCTTGCATGAGCTGGACTCCTAACAAAATGTAAAGGTAGAGGATCCATTCGAGGTTGTGAAGAGGGTTGTAACAGGTAAAATAAATCAATACAAGTTAATAACATATATGTCAAGACACACTAAGCAAATTATAAAATTGGATGTACTCATATCTAAATGCATATGTTTAACATGTATATAGAAAAAAGGCATACCAGAACCTCAGATGACTCTCCTGTACTCTTAGGAGGCATCACCACTGATGAGGCAACTACGACCAATTCCTGTATGAACAATCATAACATATGTCATATTCATAGATGAAGGATTTCTAAGAGATTTAGAACGATCATGAATGTAATTGAAAGTAAAAATTTTTTTTTACCTCTTCTCTCTCCTGAACATCAACGACATCAGGTGCAATCATTAATTCTATAAAACTTAATTGTTTCTATATATAGAATAAATAAGTCAGGTGCATTCATCAATATAGACTACAAGTACATGTTTAATCATGAATAATAAATTTCAAAAAATAAACTTAAATTCTATTGAATTACCTTTTGTCGTTTGGGTGTCCTCGAAGATTTCTTTCTCTTTCCTGGTGTCCTCAAGTCAGGTGAGGTACTTTAGCAAAAAAAAATTAACATAAGATAAATGAATATGATACCACATGGGTTCAATTAAAATTGTAAACAAGAGATGTGCAAAATATTATACCGTAAAACTTTCAAAACCAAAGTCAATGGAAGAAAGGATGATATCAACTTCGAAAATCTAAGTAGCCGACAAGCCCTATAAAACACTAAATAAATATGCATATATTAACAAAATAAATTTTGAGTTCATACATATTATTCTTTTATAAGGAATATTTTAAAAAAATTACCTCAGGTGTCGAAGCTACATGTGTACGTGTACATGTACGTCTACTCGAACGAACACTCTGTGGTGTGCTCGTATCACCTGCTGCACCCTGAAATGCATATTATTCATGTATCAATTTAAATTATTCTCTAAATAAAAAATTATTTACTTTTATAAGATTTAGGTGATTAATTAATAACATGTCAAAACACAAATAAATAGACCCGTCTCTGCTCTCTAGAAAATACCATCGTCATCAAGTCGTATGTGAGGGCTACATCCTCAATAGTGAATGCATTGCATTTATCCCCACAATGTGTACATGAATGAGATGTCGAACCATCCTCATTCGCATCAGTATCTACCCCAACACATATACCTTAACAATTAGGGCACATATGCTCAATGAGTTGGCCCGATCCAAATGGTGTGTTTGATGACGATGGAGGTGGCGCAGGTGCTAATGCAAATGGTGCATCTGATGATGATGGAGGTGGTACAGGTGCTGATTCACCCTCTGCCCTGACAAACTGTGTGCCATGCTCAATAATGACATCAATCAATGATGTGGCTGCATGAAGGGTCTGTAAATCTATGGACTCCTTCACAACTATTGGGACCGTAACATGAACCATGGGTTTTTTTAGCTAGAGGCCTCCTATGTTCTGGTTGTACCACTCTATGAACCCCAGGTCTATCCTGCACAAAGCCTCTCCCTCTACCTTGGAACTGCCGGATGTCAAAGTAATTTGGCTTCTCACCGAGGATAAACTCACAATATAGCTTTCTCAAGAAATATAGAGGCACGTCCCAATTATTACAGGGTGCTTGGTCAAAGACCATATACCACCTATCCCAAAAAGATGCTTTCATCCTATTGTGAACACACCAATGTATAGGAAACTGAGTCATGTTTAGTTCTAGGGTGTTACTAGTACTAGGATCGGTAAAAAGAGCACATATGTCACTTTTAAGAATGACTTTCTTTTTCACTTCATCATATGACAACCCATCCACATAAAATGCTCGACACCTATCCCTCCATGAACCCCATTTGATAACCTCTCTAGAAACCTCATTTGCACTATTGGCTATTCTTTCTAGCATTGAGGCGAGGGTTGAGTGGTGGTCAAGACCAGAGGACCTCAACCTATTGACCAATATAGAGATTTGGGCACTATTATGTGTAAGGCGTTTTATGCGATCATCTTGTGTGGCATCTACACGATCTAATGGAGGATGTGGAGGGTTTACGGGTGGCGGTGGTTGTGGAGGAGGATTTTGTGGTTGTGTTTGTTGCTCATGTTCAATGTTTTCTTCTGTTGCTTGTGCATGAGGTCTTTGTTTTCTTTTTTCATTTTTGGGGAATTCTTTGTAGAATCTGATATCAATTTAAAAAAAAAACATAAATCAATTAAAAAATCCTACTTCAAATAAAATACAAACAAAAAAAATCAAAACACTAAAATCTTACCTTTCTAACGCGTTGCCATTGTTGCGAATCGATGAAAAATGCAAATAGAAGCAAATGGAACCAAAACACGCTCATGTTATGAAGAAAAATGGCTTCCTCAATTGATTGTTCCTTCATTTGTGGCATTGGAAATGGTCCAAAGCTGTGGGTTTTGTAGAATATAATTTTCCTCAAAACCCGTATGCTTTTGAGGAACATTTTTGTTCCTCAAAACCTGTACGGGTTTGAGGTCCTATTGGCATTTTTAAATATTTTTGGCTAGGCTTGGTAAAACCAAGCCTAGCATGATTTTGAATTTTATATAACCTGCGCAGGTTATGAAATTTTTTGTTTTTTTGGATGTGGCCACTAAATTGTCCATCATCTTGGCGCACTTACCCAGTCAGTGAGACATATGCAGTAGCCCGTGAGACAACACATCTAGTGAGACATTTGTATCATTTTTAGATAAGTCAACGAGGCAATTTTGAGTGGTTTTATTCTCCAGGAGGGTTTCCACTCATGAAATATTGTATCACAAGTTTATGTGTTATTTTTTCTCTATGATTCACTTGTCTATGTTATATCATTCATTTTTTAAAATCTGCTTCACTATGATCAATACTCTCATACAAGTCTTGACTGCCTCACATGTATGACAAATAGTATTCTTTATTTTCAATTTTGTTCATTTGATCTGCCTAAACACAATTTCATTATGTATTAGTATTTCTGAAATGATACTTTCTGTTAACATTCATTATGGCTGATTATGTTGAGTTGATCAAAAGGTCTTAGTATCTTCGTAGTTGTTATATTTTAAGTTTCTCTAAAGATTATTTAAGATCAAATTAAATTGATATACCACTGATTCAACCCCCTCTTAGTGGTATTGTAGTCCAACAAAAATTCATTACGTAAATTTCCTATACACAAATTTAATCATGTTTTCTATTAAATTAAATTTGGTTTTTAAACTCAAAGTATTTTAAATAGATAAATAAATAAATTTATTTATTCAAAGGTTTTAAGTCATTTATTTTTTAATGTTTATTTTTAATTTTTGTTTTATTGTTGTTTAGTTTTTAATAATATATTGATAATATATTATTAAATTTTTTTAAGTCACTCTAAGTCGACCTTTCATACACAATTAATTTGAAATTTCAAATATTTTAAAATAATATCTTTTGAGTGCATTACGCATGCAAATTACATGTAATGTTTGATTCAAAAGGTTTAAAAAAAATTCCCGAAATTGACAAAATTAGAGAATTTACATAACATTACATATGTTTTAACATGCCAAATAAAGTGTGAAATTGTTTAAAAATCCAACATATCTCTTAAGTCGCATATTTCATTTGGCATTACATATTTCACTACATGTAAAATGATGCCAAGTTCTTCTAAAGTCCTGATATGTATTTGGGCGGATATTTTGAAGGCCATTACAAGTGTAATTCGATATGTGAAGACTTTCAAAAGTCTCGATAATTTACCTTTAATTAGACTTTTACTTGTCATCACATCTATTTTTAACATATTACATTGTATACAATGTAATATCTTAAAGTTTTTAAAATTCCCGATGAGTGAAAGGAGCACATGAACTATTAGTTCATGGGCAACAAATGCCAAGTTTTTGGCAAACTAAACTGTAGTTCACAGAAAATGCAAAGTCTAAACTCCTAGTTCACAGTGTTTGGAGCGCATATATTCAAGCTTCAAGGTTGTTTTTGATTATTCTCTCATCCTTGGTGACTTTGGAGACCATTTTCCTCTATTCGTATTTGGTCTTGAAGCCTTCTTTCAACACAATTGAATTGTTTTTCAAAGTTTTGTGCCCTCGTCCAGGTACGTGGCCTTTTCTTGTCCATTTTTTATCACATCTGCAATAGTTTCGGTTTCAAAGGGTTGTTTGTATTAAAAACGTGTTTGTATCTCTGTATTGTACATATTCATGGATGTTTTTGGTAAAAAATGCATTTCATTTGCAATGGTTTTTATTTTTATTGGTCATTTTTATGAAAAACATGAATATTTTAACCCTTGTAATTATCTTTTTTGCCTTATTTGCAGTCATTTTTGCTCTTCAATGGTTTTTGTATGCCCTATGCTATATGTTTTCTAAGTTAGACTTCATTTTCTAGCTACAACTAGGGTTTTATGAACATGTTTTTTTGTTAAAAATGAGATTTGCATTCATTTTTTGGGTCTTTAAAGCCATATTTGGGGGGTTTTGTTCTACAAATTCTTATCAAATTTTTTTCAAGAGGTTAAAATTTTTTTATATGTGAAGATTTTCATTTTCACAATGTATTAATGATCATGGCAAAAGAATTGATCAATTTTGGTTGAAGCACAAACAAATAAATTCCTTCTAGCTTGCATTCAACATAACGATCCCCAATTTACATGCCACCATTTCCAAAATAGATTGAAAAAATTGAATCCCTCATCCATTTGCAGCCATAACCAAAAATTTCACATACATATCATTACCTTGAGAAAATTGCAATTCCCTTTCATTTCCATGAAATAACAATTTACAACAATATTTGGAAAACAACTGCATATACCTTGTAAAAATTAGTACACTTCATATTTACCATGTAGTTGCAACATGTTTTGTGTTTCAATATACAACTGTTTCCAAAATCCTAGTTGTGCAATTTTATATGCTATGATGTTCCAAAATTAGGATTTCTACTCCTAATGGTAAAAACTACTTCATGCAACGCTTCATGAAATTCAAAGTGTAATTCCCCCTAAAAGTTCCATTTCATGTTTACCCACACTTTGAATTTTGGGATTTTCCATACTCATTACATATTTCACTACATGTACTGTTACATGTAATAAAAAATGTAATCACCTCAAAAATACCCGATTACATTTTTTCCTAAATCCTTCTTTGTTTCAAAATCAAGATTTTTAGCACCTATTACATGTTTTGTTGCATGTAATCAAATATGCAGTCACTTAAGAAATTACTAAAATAAGTTTGTTCCAAATGTACTATAATTCCAAAATCGGGAATTTTGAGACCCACTCTATGTACTATTACATGTAATCAAAAGTGTAACTATCCCAAAAATCTCCATGCTAAATTTACCCATATCAGAGTTTTTTATACCAACTGCATGTGCTGTTACATGCAGTCAAATGCACAGTTGCATCTAAAATCTCTTACAATATCTGAGCTTGTCCTTTTTGAAAAAGTAATTCCAAGTGCAAATCAAGGATTTTTGACCTGATTGCAAAATGAACTACATATGCAACTACACATACAATCCTAAGTGCAATTGGGTTCAAAAACCACGATTTCTCTTAAAGTCTCATTTTCCCCCCCATGTAGTAGGAACTTTTTGGTCCAACTACATAAAATATTACAAGTTGAACTACATGCAGCCGAATCTGCAATGTCCCCAAAAATCCCCGAAATGTAAATTTTTCCACTTTTTGCTTTATCCAGTTTTCATATACAATCTGTCAATCTTCAAAATCAAAGTGAGATCTAGATGAGTAAAAATATGGAATTAACGTTAACACTTTTGATGTTACATTATTTTGGTCTTTTCATCTTGATAAAATAGGTGTTCATCTGATGACAAAAGAGCCAACCACTACACCAGAGAAAAGAATGAAATTCAAATTCCATAAATACCTGACTTCTGTTGTTCCTACTTCAGTGGTCTTGAATCTGGATGAGATCAAAGATACAAAAGTTGGGCATGTGGATATGTCTGAATTCGTTAAGAGGACAAAGGTTGCAAATCCAAAGGATGAGATGTCAAAAATTCTCAAAAGCCATATGCACCTACTCACAACTTTTCTTGTAGCAATATTGGAATCCGAGTTCGTAATGGCATGTGCAACACATTTTGACAAAGAAACCCAAAATATCAAGGATTCTAAAGGCCAGATTGTTATTAGACTGTATGCAGAGGCCATTAACAAAGTTTTCCATGTTCCTTCCACCTTGGTATATACAAATATTACCCATGTGAAATCTTTAGAGTACTACAATAAAATGGAAGATGACTGCAAGAGAGAAATCAATATTGTTTGGTTTATCAAACAAGGGTAATCAATCTCAACCAGGTGGCTAGAAACGTTGTACAAAACTGAGTTCAGAGAAGATATCAACAACATGATTACTCTTCTTGGCAGAATGTGGGGATTGAAGAAGTCCAATATTTTTGAGCTTTGGATGTTCTAGTATATTTCCATTCTAAAAAAGGGAAAGAAAAATATTTTCTGGGAAGAGTTAATTAGTGACTCATTGTGTGAGTAGTTGACAAAGGTTTCTACTACTCATACATTTTATATGAATTCATATCTTGTGTACATTTCTGCATCCTTTCAAGCATTGCCAGGACTATCCTATGAGGGAGACAGAAGCAAATTACCAGTATGGGGCTACTACACTCAATTACCTATGGTTACAAGGAAAAACCATTACCGTAGACTTCAAGATGCCTTCTTTGGAAATTTCATGTATTTGTTTAACAAACCACTTGATAATAGATGGGTTTTAGAGGCAACGTGGAGGAAGGTAAATGAATATGGATGTATGTTCCTACAATTCCTGACTTTCACTTACATGAGAGTCGAATGTTTTGATGATCATCCCTACATGTTTCCAAGGTATCTAACTGATAAGATTTTTCTAATTGAGTTGGGAAGGCAACTAATGTATGTACATGCTAGATAGTCTACATCTCATAAAACTGGATTCACAATCTCTACTCAACATTCCTTGGTAATTGGTAGGTATTCACTTACTTCTATGGTAAAGGCTAAGGAAATGGTAGCTAAACTACATGAGATTAAACTAAAAAGGTTTAAAATCATAGTTGATTTTGATTATCGGGGCATGAAGGACAAAATCAGAAGATCTTTTACTCATGTTCATCATATTGAAGATGTGTGGATAGATCTTTAGACAGATAAGGAAATTAGAAGGATGGACTATAGAAGGTTATCCTTAGAACATATCATTGATATGGATCTTGCTGACATTCCAGAAGGAATGGAAGATGACAGAGACATACTAGATCTAGAGTATCAGGTAGAAAAGGTTGCATCTCAGGACCTCCCTTCAAGCCAATGGTCATTAAAATAAAATTTCTCCATAACCAACATATTTCAGTCAATCATGGCTAATACTAACACTTAAATTAAGAGTTATGGTATTAAGATGAGAAGGTTTAAATCAGGGTCAGATGATGATACAATTGCACATGTGGGTCAAAAATTAGAAGTGAAAGGTAAGAACAAAGATAATGCATCTTCTTCTGGAACCACCGTAAAGTTGAAATTGAAATCAAAGGAGAAAACTCAGGAAAGTTTAGGTAAAGAAAGGGAAAAGGTGGTAATACAAGAAAGTCTTGAAGTTGAATATGATCAACAAGAATAGGAAGTAAAAAAACTTCCAGAAATACCAAATACATGATCTACCCTTGCTGACACTATGCAAGAGTTCATTCTTGCGGATGCACCTGGTTTCATGATTGATCCTAATGTTGATTCATTCTCAACAATGTTGACTCCTCCTGTAGTACCTTTTGCAATATCTCAAGATATTGATCCTATTCAGAATACACCTCATGACAACATGGTTGGTGTTTTTATCTTATGTTTCTACCCATGTTCACCCTTAATTCCTTTAATGGAAGGTTATTCTTCCCTTACTGACTCATGTCAGAATCATGCCACATGTCACTACAAGGTCTACCCCTACTACTATACAAACTGAGGCACTAACCATCGTTAGCATCACAACATGTAATCAACCCAACATGTCACAAGTTGCATCTGAAAAGACTCTTGCTATCTTATTTGATCTTCCTTCTTGGCTCAGCGCTGCTGTTCCTAAGAGAAAGAAACAAAAAGTTTTACTAGATGTTTTCAACTTTGAGCAACGGAAACAGGTCAAGACCAAGGGTGCTAAGAGAGCCAAAACAATTTAAAGGGTTAGGATGGAAAAAAAAAAAAAACCAAATATGTGGATATCGCAAAATGTCTTATAGAAAAACCTCGTGATGTGATGCAGTTGGATGACTTTAAGATCACCAAGTTAGATTTGGGAAAATAGACACATGCTGGATTGGTCAATGATGCTGCAGAATCAGTAGGACTAATAGCCCAAGAGTGCGATGAACTTAAAAAGAAGAAAAATCAGCTCAAGGAATAGAATGAGTTACTCATGGTAGTAATTCAAAAGGTTACTAGAGTCTCAAAGCAGGTTGATCCATTAGCATCTTCTTTTGCAGAAGAATCTATTAGCCAGGTTGAGAGGGATGGAGAGATGGATACAACCATTAACATATGGGTGAATCAGATGATGGCACAAGGAAAAAATTGATAAATAAAGCACTCCAAGTGATTACTTATGCTAGAATAGTGATGTCCTAGTTGAATGGAGTTCTAAGAACTTTCAGTCAGAACTTGGAGTCACTTGGAAAAGACTTGGAGGTATGGATTAAGTTTTCCGATTTGAAGCTAGAGGTGCTATGTGAGAATGGGGTAATATTTTCTTGCGAGAAATACATTAGTGATAACCTACAACTGATTGAATATCTTGAAGGAAAGAATGGACAAGTGAAAGACAATGATTGATGGTCACTGAGCTACTAAAGTATATGCAAGACAATTAAATCAATCAATGTATTGTCATTGATGTCAACTAGCTTTGACTATATTTATTATGATGGTTACAAACACCTAAAGAAATAAAATGGTAAAGGAATGAGATATCTACATAAAGATGAGAAGGATATGACTATGGTATAAATTGGGTAACTTATTAATAAGTCTATGGAATCATGTTGATGACTTGATTGTATTACATGATTTTGTTATGTATTGAAGATTAGGATTGAACATGTTTGTGTGGTCGGTAAAAGAAGATTTCTGTATACACTGAGCTAATGTAGTGTACATAGAGTATAGTATTAACTGAGTAGGTAATCACCGACATATTTTGGTATTGACTGAGTAAAAGGAATAAATAAAATTTATAAAAGCCGACAGAAATGACGAGTTGGATAAATGCTTATGATTTTGAGGTAGAAGATAATATTTGTTATGATGATCTAACGGTTGACAAAATTCAAGATTGATCGAATGAAGGAGGATGAAACATGTTAATAACACAACTACCGATGAAGGTTAAAGCGAAAAAAATAAACGATGAAGATTAAGGGGCAAAATCTACAGATGAAAAGAGAATGGTTTATGATGTCAATATAAGGAGACATGGAATTCATTATTGAGTTTGGGATTTTTGATACTATAGAAGAATTAACATGATTATTTTCATTCACCACTGATCAAACTGGTTGAAGATAGAACTGAGCTGAACTGCAGATAACATCGAGCATTAGAAAAACATATACTGAGTGGAACAAAGTTGGAGGATATGAAGGATTGAACTTATTATTGATCAGAGGTATTTTTGAGCTTAGCATAGATCTGAAAATATGTAAATCAAAGTTGTATTTGAATTAGATCATTACTGTATCAGTTTAACCATTGTTACAGATAAATCTCTTAACTGAGTGAGACTTAACAATCTTTTGTATTTCAATATGACATTCAATGAATGTTGATTGTTTTCTTGTTGACCCCATAGTGAACGCATGGTTAAGGGATAACTGCTAGTGATAAATCCTCTAACCAGGTCACACCTCACAGTGTATTTTGTAACCTTTAACATGGTTGGCTCCTAACTGAGCTCACTTCAGAAGAGTGAATTATTTTGGGTTACCAGTCCTAGGTGGTTTTTCCCTTAAAAGGTTTCCACGTTAAAAATCTATGTGTTATATGTGTATGATGTGTTGAATTGTTATTTTTCTTTACACATTTCATAACTGGATAGATCAGTGAACACAATATTTAATTTACTGGCAATCGATAGATGAAGAGAAAGACATAGTTGATATCTTACTGAGTTGTTTATTTGATTGAAAAGTTTTAATATATACATCTAGGAGATTTGGGACTATAGGATAAATGGACTTAACTGTTTCACCCCCCTCTCTCATTTATCTAACAATTGGTATCAGAGCTAAGAGTGCTTGGAAGGAAAAGTTTGAAGGACTTAAGTTAAAGATCACAAGATGTATAAGAGAGAGGTGCCAAAGCTGAACAAAGATAACTTCTCGACATGACAGAGAAGAATGAGATTGCATCTATTTAGAATTAGAGAATCTAGTATATACTACTTGGATAATGAATTCATCCAGCCTACTAGACCTTTGACTATTGATCAAATGAGAGATAGACATGAACATAATGTCTCAATGATAGAGATTGTTTTTGCCTTATTAGATGCTGAATTTGAAGATGTCAAGACATGCACTTCTTCTAAACAAATGTGGGAAAAAATTGGACTAGTTCACAGAGGAGATGTAAATGTGCTAAGGGAAAAAGCTGAGAGACTTAGAGGAAATTTTGATGACATAAAAATGAAAGGAGAGAACATTTCACAATACAACAACCGAATTAAGGAGATTGTCAATGCTATATGAGGAGCAGGAGGTATTATTGAAGAATACTATGTTGTAAGTAAAATTCTTAGAACCTTACTGCCTACTTATGCTATTAGAGTCTCAGAAATTCATGAAATGAGATCAGCTCCGGGTAATCACCTTACACTTGATAGTCTACTTGGTAAACTGAATGCTTTTGAGTTGAGTAACTTTGATAACAATATTGTTCCTAATGTTGAGTCTACATTTATTTCATCCTTGAAAATTGGTAAATCAAGTAGTAAACACATGATAAGAAATGAGAGTGACAGTGACATTGATGAGGATGAACTTGATGAACTTGAAGCATTAATAGATAGAAGATTGCAGAAAGGTAAAGGAAGATATAAAGAGAAATTACCTTTGTTATGTTTTAGTTGTAAAGAGATTGACCACATTGCAACTAGATGTCCTAATAGGAAAGGAGATGACAAAGACAATGAATGATCCGGTGAAAGAAAATTTGACAGGAGAGATATCTGAGAACACAGAGGAAACCAACAGTATGACAGAAGAAGCAGCTGAGACTACAAAGACAAAGGCAAGAAGGTATGTTACCTTGTTGAAGATGATGATGAAATTGACACCGACACCAACACTAATGAAGATATTGAGGTGGTATTCATAGCTTTGAAAAAAGATTCAAAAGAAGAAGAAAGGTATGTTGAAACATCACTTATTTCTAAAGTTAGCAAGAATGATACTTGGATTATTGATAGTGGTGTACACATCATATGCGTGGTGATGAAGATAAATTTGAATACCTTGAATATTATAATGGTGGATCTGTTAAAATGGGCAATGATACACCTTGTCTTGTAAAAGGAAAAGGATCTATCTTGTTGAACAATAAGATAAGATGTGAGAATGCATATTGGGTGAATGGACTTAACTATAACTTGTTGAGTGTAGAACAACTGAATAACATAGGTCACCGAGTTGCATTTGAAAAGAGAAAGGTAAAAATATATGATGAGACTGGAAAGTTGGTTGGTATTGGTGAACAATCGAAAGGTAATCTATTTGATCTTGACAATGCTGAAACCTCTTATTTATTGGCTAGAACTGAAGATGCGTGGTTATGGAACAAAATGCTATGTCATGTGAATTTTGACAACATGGTTAAAATTAGTAAGAAAAGGAGAGTTAGAGGTTTACCAAGCTTATCCAAACCTGACCATGTCATGTGTAAACAATGTCAAATGTGAAAAATGTCAAAAACTAGCTTCAAGAGCAAAAACTATTCATCTAATGCTATTTTTGAATTGGTTCATACCGACTTGTGTGGTCCTATGAGAACTCAGAGTTATTATAGAAACAAATATTTTATCTTATTTGTTGATGACTACTCTAGGATGATGACTGTTATGTTTTTGAAAGACAAACTTGAAGCCTTTAAGATGTTTAAATGGTTTAAAGCTAAAGTGGAAAGAGAAAGTGGAAAATAGTTAAAATGCTTGAGATTAGATAGAGGTGGTGAGTTTATTTCTGTTGAGTTCACTAACTTTTGTAATGAGCATGGAACTAAAAGATAGGTTTTTGCACCGAGGACACCACAACAGAATGAAATTGCTAAAAGGAGGAATATATCTATTGTTGATTGTACTAGAACACTAATGATTAAAAAAGATGTTGCACAGATATACTGGAGAGAAGCTATTAGTATTGCTGTATACACATTGAACCGAGTACAACTGAAGAAAGATTCAAACAAGACACCCTATGAGTTATGGTATGGATACACAATGAATATAAGTTATTTTAGAATATTTGGAAGTAGATGTTACATTTTGAAAGATGATAGAAATGAGAAATTTGATTCAAAAGGTGATGAAGAAATATTCTTGGGATATTCTACTAAAAGAAAAGCTTACAAATGTTTGAATAAGGCTACTAACAAAATGATTGAAAGTGAAAATGTGAGGGTTAATGAGTTTGATGAGAAAAATGATGAAGAAAGCAAAAAGGAGCCGAAAGATTATGGTAGATTTACATACATTGAGCAACCTGACACTCTACTTGAGCAACAACCCGACATTACCAAGAAACAAAATAATGATACCAAGCATCAACCTATACAGACCGAGAATTAGGAAATAGTTACCGAAGATGATCTTGATCCTACACCGAATGAAGAACAAAGAACTGAGCATGTCCTTGCAAAATTTGTGAGGAGACACCATCCACATAATCAAATTATTGGAGACAAGAAAGCTGGCATGATGACACGAAGTAAGTTGAGAAACAACACATGCTTAGTTTGTGAATTCGAACCTAAAAATATTAGAGATGCACTTGAAAATGATGAGTGGATTAAAGCCATGAATGAAGAAATTGAGTAGATAATGAAGAAAAAAACATGGACATTGGTACCGAGACCGAATGATAAGAATGCAATTGGAACCAAATGGATATTTAGAAATAAGTTGAATGAGAATGGTGAAGTCACTAGGAATAAGGCAAGACTTGTATGCAAAGGATATGCACAAGAAGAAGGTATTGATTATGGTGAGACTTTTGCACCAGTTACTAGACTTGAAGGAGTTAGATTATTTCTTGCATATGCTTCCTACAAAGAATTTAAAGTATATCAAATGGATGTCGAATTTGCATTTTTGAATGAAATACTTGAGGAAGAGGTATACATTGAATAACCTGAAGGTTTTGTTGATCCAAATTAGAACAAAATGGTATGTAAGTTGCACAAAGCACTATATGGACTGAAACAAGCACCAAGAGCATGGTATGAAAGACTGTATTCCTATCTTATTAGTATTGGATTTGTTAGAACAAGTGACAACAACAACTTATACTTGAAATGTGAGACTGATGATAAGATTCTTATTGCTGATTTTTTGTCGATGATATCTATTAGAATAACTGAGGGGGGGGGGGGGGGGTGAATTAGTTAAATCAGTTATCCTACAGTCCCAAACTCCAAATGCACTTTTTCAAACTTAATCAACAATTAAAACAACTCGGTAAGATAAAATATTAATCTTTCTGTTCATTTACCGAATACCAATAACTATCCAAATTGTGATTATTGATTAAATCAAATATGCAGTATATACAATATGAATGCAAAACAATTATAAAAAATAACACATAACACAATGATTTAACGTGGAAACCCTGCTAAGGGAAAAACCACCTGGGATCGGTAACCCAAAATATTTCACTCTTCTGATGTGAGCTCAGTTAGGAGCCAACCCTGTTAAAGGTTACAATGCACACTGTTAGGTGTGACCTGGTTAGAGGATTTATCACTAACAGTTAAATTTTGACCAAAATTCACTATGGGGTCAACAAGATAACAATTAACATTCTTTGAATGTCATATGGTAATACAAAAAGACTGTTAAGTCTACTCAGTTAAGAGATTTTGCTGTAACAATGGTTAAACTGATACAATACTGATCTGATTCAAATACAACTCAATTACAAATATTCAAATCTATGCTAAGCTCATAAAACTCATTTGATCATTAATCAATTCACTTCTTCATATTTCCCCAACTTACTTCACTCGGTGTATAAATATATCTGACGCTCGGTTATGCCTCCAGCTCGGTTCTGTCTGTAATTAGTTTGATTAGGAATGCATGAAAAGTATCTTCACGTGAAATCTTTTGCAGTCTATATTTTATCCGGCATGTTTCAACAATGAAACTCATGTCTCTTAAATAGACAAGTAAACCATTTTCATATTAGCCATCGAATTTTGCCTCTTTATCTCATCCATCCATTTTTTAGCTTAAACCTTCCTCGACAGATGTGTCAATAAAACATTTCAATCTCATCCTTTAGATCATCTCTGAATTATGTCAGCTGTGGATCTTATAACTAACTTCATATGTTACCTCGAAATCATAACAATTTCCATCTCATCAATTTTAGTCAGTTTTCTTAGCATTTAATGTTTTCATCCATACTTGGTTAATACTGAATGCATCAGTGATAACTAACTCGGTTATTACTGTCACTCAGTATACACTACACTGGCTCGATGTATACAGAAATCTTCAATTACCGACCACATTAACTTGTTCAATTCAAATCTCTTCTTCATAATAGAATAATGTAACATGTTCAAGTCAATAATATAAAGTCACAGACTCATCAATAAGTTACCCAATGTATACCTTATCCTTATCTTTCATATCCATCTTTTCCTTATGTAGATATCTCATTTCTTCACCATTTCTTCCTTCTACATATATTCAGATGTTTGTAACTATCATGATAAGTATAGTCAAAACTAGTTGACATCAATGACAACATATTGACTGATTTAATCATCTTACATATCACTTTAATAGCTTGGTGGTCTCTAATCACTGTCTCTTCAGTTCATCTAGATATTCAATCAATTATAGGTCATCAATCTCTCCCTTTGGCATTGATGGAAAAACAAACAATATGAAATATTCCATACACATACCAAATATGTGTTCTATAACTATACAGATAAATGTTTTAGCTCGGTAAGCTCTCCCTAGCTTGATATTTAATATGTTTAATCACTACAAACAAAATTCCATGTAGACTCTCCCTGCGAATTTGATCTTTTTCAATTCTTTGATTCTTTCTCATGTTCTCATCAACAGATTTTTCATATAAATTTTTCTCACTTTGACAAAAATGCCAAAGAAAATAAATAGTTCCTCAGCAGCCAAGTTATCCTCTGTTGTTCGGTCCAGATCAAGTACCTTCATGTACTGATAAGCAATTCTCTGTTCTAGCTTCTATAATCTTTCACAACCTTAGGAATCATAAGTGTGAGCTATGTGAATCAACATGAATAATTTTATGATAAAATATAGGTTAATGCAACCTCCTAATCATCTTAGTGACTGATAGATAGGGGACGAACCCCTAGTCTAGTCCTCAAATACTCAAAAGTGTCATTCGGTAAGGGCTTGGTAAAAATATCAGCAAGTTGTTCTTTAGATTATACAAATTCTAGTTTCACTTGCTTCTCTTGTACTTGTTCCCTCAAATATTAATACTTAATAGATATGTGCTTTGTTTTTGAATGCATCACCGGATTCTTGGAAATGTTTATAGCACTTGTGTTGTCATAATATATAATCACTGGGTCAATGATCACCTCATTCATTCCTTCCAACACTTATTTTATCCAAGCAATATTTGAACAATTTGCACCAGCAACAACATACTCTTCTTCAGCATTAGACTGAGAAATGCATGCTTGTTTCTTGCTTATCCAAGTCACAAGCCTTTCTCCTAAAAAGAATGCTCCACTGGTTGTGCTCTTCCGATCATCAAGGTTTCTAGCCCAATCTACATCAATGTAAACTCGGAGTTCAAATTTTCCTTCCTTTGTGTACCATAAACCATAGTCTTTAGTCTTCTTCAAATATCTCAGAATCCTTTTAACAAAAACCATATGTGAATCTTTAGGATTGGCAGAAAATCTTGCCACAATCCCAACTGCATGTGCTATATCAGGCCTATTGTGTACCACATACATCAATTTTCCAATCATTGATCTATACAGTGTTTGATTTACCTCAGTTGACTCACCATCCTTTGTTAACTTACATCCTATCACCATCGGTTTCCTACCAGTTTTGAATATTCCATGTCAAAAGTCTTTAACACTTAATGTATTTTGATTGAGTGATGAAAATCCCATCATTCTGTTGTATAATCTACAAACCTAGAAATAATTTAATCTCTCCAAATATTGACATCTCAAATTCTTTTCTCATTTCATTAGAAAAAGATTTGCAAATCAAATCATGTCCTCCAAAGATTATGTCATCAACAAAAAAATCAACAATTAAAATATTATCATCAAATTCTCCTTTCATGTATAAATTATGATTGTCACTTGTCCTTACAAAGCCAATATTGATAAGATAAGCATGTAGTCTTTCATACCATGCTCTCGGTCCATACAGAGATTTGTGCAGTCTACATACCATGTTCTTCTGATTCAGATCAACAAAACTTTTAGGTTGTTCTATGTAGACCTCTTCCTCAAGAATTCCATTCAGAAATGCTAATTTCACATCCATTTGATATACTTTGAATCCCTTATGTGCAACATATGCAAGTAATATACAGACTCCTTCAAGTCTTGCTAGTGGTGCAAAAGTTTCACCATAGTCAATTCCTTCTTCTTGTGCATATCCCTTGCATACAAGTCTTTCCTTATTCCTAATGACCTCACCATTCTCATTTAACTTGTTTCTGAAAATCCATTTAGTACCAATTACATTTTTATCATTTAGTCTCAGTACTAATGTCCATGTCTTATTTTTATCAATCTGTTCAATTTCTTCATTCATAGCCTTAATCCATTCCTTATTTTCAAGTGCATCTCTAACATTCTTAGGCTCAAATTCACAAACTAAGCATTTTTTTGTCTTAACTTACTTCGTGTGATCATGGTAGCTTGCTTGTCTCCAATGATTTGGTTCTGTGGATGGTGTCTTCTAACAAATTTTGCCAGCACTTGTTGTCTTCTTTGCTCATCATTCGGTTTAGGTTCATTTTGTTCCTCGATAACTTCTTCTTGGTTCTCGATTTGCATTTGTTGACTCTTGGTAGCATTTTTTTGTTGCTCGTTAGACTCAGCTTGTGGCTTGGGTAGATAGTCTGGATGCTCAACATATGTAAGCCTACCATAGTCTTCCGATTCCTTTCTTCTTTCTTCATCATTCTTTTCAGAAAACTCATCAACTTTTAAATTTACACTTTCAACCATTCTATTAGTAGCCTTATTCAAACATTTATAAGCTTTACTCTTAGTAGAATATCCTAGAAATATTCCCTCATCACCTTTAGAGTCAAATTTACCATTTCTATCATTCAATAAGATAGACCCTTTTCCTTTCATTTGAGAAGGTGTATCATTTCCCATTTTAATTGATCCTCCATTGTAGTGTTCAAGTTATTCAAATTTATCTTCATCACAAGTCATGTGATGTGTATAGTCACTATCAATGATCCAAGTATCATTCTTGCTAATTTTATAAATAAAGGTTGTTTCTACATACCTTTCCTCTTCTTCTTAATCATATTTCATTGCAAAAAATACCACTTCAATTTCATCATCAGTATCGGTGTTGGTGTCATTCTCATCTTCTCCAACAAGGTAAAATGCCTTCTTGCCTTTGTCTTTGTAATCTCGGTTGTTTCTTCTATCATAGTATCAGTTTCCTCTGTTATCTCTTCTGCCAAACTTTCCATCACCAGATCGGTCATTGTATTTATCTTCTTCTTTCCTGTTAGGACATCTAGCAACAATATGGCCAATCTCTTTACAGTTAAAACAAGCTAAAGGTAACTTTCCTTTATACCTTCCTTTACCTTTCTGAAGTCTTCGAGCCATAAGTGCTTCAAGCTCATCAAGCTCATCTTCACTGTCACTGCCACTTTCATTCTTTATGTTATGCTTACTACTAGATTTACTAATCTTTAGGGATGAAATAAAATAGACTCAACACTCGGTACAACACTATTGTCATAATTAATCAGCTCAAAAGTAGTCAACTTGCCAATTAGACTATCAAGGGTAAGAGTACTATTAGGTGCAGACCACATTTCATGAATTGCATATATTCTAATTGCATAGATAGGCATCGAGGTTCTCAGTATTTTACTTACATTAGTATCTTCAAAAAAAATACCTCCTGCTCCTCGGATAGCATTGACCACCTCTTTGATTCGGTTAGAGTATTGTGTGATGTTCTCACCTTGTTTCATTTTCATGTCATCAAATCTACCTCTTAAGCTTTCAGCTCGGGCTCTCATTAGATTTACATCTCCACCATGAACTAATGCAAGTTTGTCCCAAATTTCCTTCATTGTAGTGCATGCTTTGACATCTTCAAATTCAGCATCAGATAAAGCATCAACAATCTCTATCATAGTTATGTTGTGTTCATGTATGTCTCTTAACTGATCAACTGTCAAAGGTCCAATAGTTGGTTGTAAGTAGCCATGGTCTAGTAGATGTAGAGAGGATTATCCAATTCTAGATATGTGAAGCCTCATCCTGCTTTGCCATGTCGAGAAGTTATCTTTTTTCAGCTTAGGAACTTCCCTCTTATACATCTTGTGATCTTTTTCTCAAGTCCTTGAAACTTTCCTCCAAGAAACCAATATGCTCTAATACCAGTTCTTAGAATAACTAAGGGGGGGGGGGAGGGGTGAATTAGTTAAATCATTTATCCTACAATTCCAAACTCTCAGATGTACTTTTTCAAACTTAATCAATAATTCAAACAACTCGGTAAGAGAAAATATCAATATTTATGTTCATTTACCGAATACTAGTAATTATCCAAACTGTGTTTATCGATTAAATCAAATATGCAGTATGTAAAGTATGATAGCAAAACAATCATAAAAATAACACATAACACAATGATTTAACATGGAAACCCTGCTAAAGGAAAAACCACCTAGGACCGGTAACCCAAAATATTTCACTCTTCTGAAGTGAGCTCGGTTAGGAGCCAACCCTATTAAAGGTTACAATGCACACTGTTAGGTGTGACCTAGTTAGAGGATTTATCACTAACAGTTAACTTTTGACTAGAATTCACTATGGGGTCAACAAGATAAAAATTAACATTCCTTGAATGTCATATGGTAATACAAAAAGACTGTTAAGTCTACTCGGTTAAGAGATTTTGCTATAACAATGGTTAAAATGATACAATATTGATCTGATTCAAATACAACTCAATTACAAATATTCAAATCTCTGCTAAGCTCATAAAACTCATCTGATCATTAATCACTTCACTTCCTCATATTTCCCCAACTTACTTCACTCGGTGTATAAATATCTTAGACGCTCGGTTATGCCTACAGCTCGGTTCTGTCTATAACTAGTTTGATCAGGAATGCATGAAAAGTGTCTTCACATGAAATCTTTTGCAGTCTATATTTTATCTGGCATGTTTCAACAATGAAACTCATGTCTCTTAAATAGACAAGTAAACCATTTTCATATCAGCCATCAGATTTTGCCTCTTTATCTCATTCGTCCATTTTGCCGCTTAAACCTTCCTTGGTAGATGTGTTAATAACATATTTCAATCTCATCCTTTAGATCATCTTTGAATTATTTTAGCTATGGATCTTATAAAAAACTTCATCTGTTACCTCGAAATCATAACAATGTCCAGCTCATCAATTTCAGTCTGTTGTTCTTAGCATTTAATGTTTTCATCTATACTTGGTTAATACTGAATGCATTGGTGATAACTAACTCAGTTATTACTGTCACTCGGCATACACTTCACTGGCTCGGTGTATACATAAATCTTTAATTACTGACCACATTAACTTGTTCAATTCAAATATCTTCTTCATAATATAATAATGTAACATGCTCAAGTCAACAATATAAAGTCATAGACTCATCGATAAGTTACCCAATGTATACCTTATCCTTATCTTTCATATCCATCTTTTCCTTATGTAGATATCTCATTTCTTCACCATTTCTTCCTTCTACAGATATTCAAATGTTTGTAACTATCATGATAAGTATAGTTAAAACTAGTTGACATTAATGACAACATATTGACTGATTTAATCATCTTACATATCACTTTAATATCTTGGTGATCTCTAATCACTATCTCTTCAGTTCATCTAGATATTCAATTAGTTGTAGGTCATCAGATATCATATTTAGAGGAAATCATAATCTTTGCCAATCATTTGTTGATGAAATGAGAAAATAATTTGAAATGTCAATGTTTGGAGACATTAAATTATTTCTTGGTTTGCAAATTTTAAAACAAAATGAAGGTATTTTTATTACACAATCAAAGTACATAAAATAAGTATTGAAGACCTTTGATATGAAAGATTCAAAACTAGTCGGTACACCTATGATCAGATGATGCAAATTAACAAAGGATGATCAGTCAACTGAGGTAAATTAGACATTATACAGATCAATGATTGGTATATTGATGTATGTTGTGCACAGTAGACCAGATATTGCATATGTAGTTAGAATGGTAGCAATATTTTTTGCTAATCCTAAAGAATCACATTTGATTGCTATTAAAATAATCTTGAGATATTTGAAACACACATAAAACTATGGCTTATTGTATAAGAAAGAGGTCAATTTTGAACTAAAAGTTTTCACAGATGCAGATTGGGCTGGAAACATTGATGACCGAAAGAGCACTACTGGTAGAACATTCTTTTTGGGAGAAAGATTAGTTACTTGGATAAGAAAGAAACAAGGATGCATTTCTCAATCCACTTTCGAAGCAAAATATGTTGTTGCTACTGCTAATTGTTCAAACATTGCATGGATAAAAAAACTCTTGAAAGGTATGAATGAAGAGATCACCGACCCAGTGATAATATATTGTGATAACACAAGTGCTATAAACATTTCTAAGAATCCGGTGATGCATGCAAAGAAAAAGCATATATCTATAAAGTATCATTGCTTGAGGGAAAAAGTACAAGACAAGCAAGTGAAATTGGAGTTTGTGAAATCAAAAGGACAACTTGCAGACATATTTACTAAACCCTTACCTAAGGATATATTTGAGTACTTGAGGACTAGACTAGGGGTCCATCCCCTATTTGTCGGTTACTAAGGTGATCAGGAGGTAGCATCAACCTATAGTTTATCATAATATCAAATGATGTTGATGCATTTTGTTCACATTTTAGGTCTCCTAAGGTCATGAAATCCATAAAATGGAGAACAAACTAACACTACATATCAGTACATGAAAGGTACTTGATCTAAACTGAACACTAGAGATACTATTTTGGCTACTGAAGAGCTATTTATTCTTTTTGGAATTTTTGTCAAAGGGAGAGAAGAATAAATGAAATATCATAAGGGAGAGAATCAAATGACATATTTATCTAGAAGGAGAGGAAGAAAATGAGGAGTGAAGAAGATCAAATCCACATGGAGAGTCTTCTTGGAGATATTAATGCGGTGTAGTGATTAAACATATTAAATGTACAAGCTAGAGAGAGCTTACTGAGTTACAACATTTTCTTATAGAGTTATAGAACAAATGTTTTCTATTCTATGACATATTTCATATCGTGTTGCCATCAATGCCAAAGGGAGAGATTGATAAACTACACCTGATTGAATATAATGAAGGAAAGAATGGACAAGTGAAAGATAGTGATTGATGGTCACCGAGCTACTAAAGTATATGTAAGACAATTAAATCAGTCAATGTATTGTCATTGATGTCAACTAGCTTTGGCTATACTTATCATAATGGTTACAAACATCTAAAGAAACAAAATGGTAAAGGAATGAGATATCTACATGAAGATGAGAAGGAAATGAAAGATATGGCTATGGTATACATTGGGTAACTTATTGATGAGTCCATGGCATCATGTTGATGACTTGATTATATTACATGATTTTGTTATGTATTGAAGATCAGGACTGAACAAGTTTGTGTGGTCGGTAAAATAAGATTTATGTATACATCGAGCTAATGTAGTGTATACCGAGTATAGTATTAACCGAGTAGGTAATCATCGACACATTCTGGCATTGAATGAGTAAAAGGAATAAATTAAGTTTATAAAAGCTGACTGAAATGATGAGCTGGACAAATGCTTATGATTCCAAGGTAGAAGATAATGTTTGTTATGATGATCTAACAATTGACAAAATTCAAGATTTATCAAATGAAGGAGGATGAAAAGTGTTAATAAAAAAACAACCGAGGAAGGTTAAAGCGACAAAAATGAACGATGAAGATTAAGGGGCAAAATCTACGGATGAAAAGAAAATGGTTTATGATGTCTATATAAGGAGACATAGTATTCATTATTGAGTCTGAGACTTTTGATACTGCAGGAGAATTCACATGATTATTTTAATGCACCACTGATCAAACTGGTTGAAGATAAAATAGAGCTAAATTGCAAACAACACTGAGCATCAAAAAATAATATACCAAGTGGAACAAAGTTGGAGGATATGAAGGATTGAATTGATTATTGATCAGAGGTATTTTTGAGCTTAGCATAGATCTGAAAAATATGTAAATCAAAGTTGTATTTGAATCAGATCATTACTGTATCAGTTTAACGATTGTTACAAAAAAATATCTTAACTAAGTGAGACTTAATAGTCTTTTGTATTTCAATATGACATTTAATGAATGTTGATTGTTTTCTTGTTGACCCCATAGTGAATGCATGGTCACATGAGAACTGTTAGTGATAAATCCTCTAACCAAGTCACACCTCACAGTGTGTTTTGTAACCTTTAACAGGGTTGGCTCCTAACCGAGCTCACTTCAGAAGAGTTAATTATTTTGGGTTACCGGTTCCAGGTGGTTTTTCCCTTAATAAGGTTTCCACGTTAAAAATCTATGTGTTATATGTGTATGATGTGTTGAATTGTTATTTTTCTTTACACATTTCATAACTAGATAGATCGGTGAACACAATATTTAATTTATTGGCAATTGGTAGATGAAGAGAAAGACACAGTTGCTATCTTACCGAGTTATTTATTTGATTGAAAAGTTTTAATATATACATCTCAAAGATTTGGGACTGTAGGATAACTGGACTTAAACTAATTTACCCCCCCTATCAATTATCTAACACATTAGATCTAAAGAGTTATTGGTGAATAGAGGCCAAGTCATTGAAGGCCTCATAACAGATTTAGAGGTGTCTATAAAGACGTGCTAAAAAAGAACATGAAATCAACACTCAATTTATGAAGATATCATGCACATTAGTAAGTAATGACCAAGAGGTAATGTCAAAATATGGTATGATCTCAGAATTCTTGTTAATGGTTCACCTTCAGCTTGAGCCGGATCATTTTATATTGGCTTCTATTCACAAATTCATAGGTTATCAAAATTCATTCAATCTTCTTCAAACTGTTCTTGAGGAAAGCGATGCAATAGTTTCCAGATGCTCAAATACAATCCTTAAGACAACTGCTATTTCAGATAGCACCATTGTGCCAAATCCGAATGGAATTCAAGAGATCATTCAAAAAAATTTGGTTTTCATGGCACATAATGAAGAAGATTGAAAAGTGCTTCAAGCACTCAAATAAATTTCTCTTTTCTTTCTAGGATTTTAGATATGCATTTTTGTTTTGAGTTTTGACAATTTACACATAAAGCATATAACTGCAATTACATATGTAATGACACATGTAAAGTAAAAATTTGCAATTACACATCTTGCTACATGCAATCTCGTTACAAAAGACTGTAATGTTGAATAAGTCAACCCTAGTTAGTTAGTTTTCCATATTTTTCTCATAGCTTCTCTCCTATAAATACAAGAGGTCTCATTGCAAATATTTATCTTTATGCATTGCAAGAAAACTCTGGTAAAATTGTGCAAGTTCAAACTTTGCTTTAATTTGTGCAAGTTGATTTTTGAGTGAATAAAAAGAAAGTATTTTCAATCTTTGAGTTGAGGAGACTTGTGAGATTATTTGTGTTGTTATAAGGAGAGTCTTATATCTGATTTTGTATAGACTTTGTGCTATAATTATCAATTTGAGTTAGTTAAGAGTGAATACATATACTTTGAGTTGTGGTTCATATTGATATGCAAGATATAAAAGAAGTTTCATGTGTTCAAGTATTTGTGCTTATCATATTGCTGCTTCATAGTCTAAAACCTTTTCAAAATAGTGTATAAGTATGTGAGCTTATATATATTCCTTAGCGTATATTCAAATAGTACGCTTAACAATTAATCTTTTGGTTGATTTTGAGTTTATTTGTATTATTGCCCCAACTAGTACTTAGAGGTGAAATTGTAAATTCTTTAGTTTTTAGAGTGCATCTTTATGAAAGCAAAATCCTTGTTGAAGAAAGTGGAAGTGATATGTGAAACACCCAATTTTAGTTTAAATTTGAATTTCTTGTTAAGTTTTAGTTGAATTAGTTGCAATAAGAAGGATGCCTCCCCTAAGTTGAGAGGACAGATTATTTCTCATACACTGTGTCTAAATATCCCATTTTGCAAGTAGTGTGTCTACAACTACCTATAAAATATTTAGCCAATAGTTTTTGGCTACTCTATTGGGGAAATCAAACACATTTGGAAGCCTCACACTTTCATTTGAAGTTATTATTTTACCCATTATTTTATATTTAATTGTGCACACTGGAGAGTTTTCATGTATATGAACATCGTTCTAAAGGATAAGGTTCAAAAGGTGTTTTAAGTTGGTCTGAAAAAGTCAAGCTTGATTTTCTTACCAATAAATTTCCTCTTGAACAAACTACCAATTACCCACCATCCAGAAAGAAGAGCCCTGTTCTAGGTGAAACTTCACTCTTCTTTCAGAAATTGTTAGTTCCTTTTATTTTTCCTAAGATGGCTGCTACAGTCCCATGGGGGACAACCTTTGGTCCTTTAAATCTTAATCCACCTTTGCATCCACTTCCACAAGGCTCTCACAAGAACTTCCCCAAGATCTATGGTGATGGTAACCAACACCCATATGAGAATATTAAAGCTTTTTACATTGCATGTGGCATGTTGGGCATTGAATATTAGGATATTTTAGTAAGGATCTTTTTGGAGACCTTACAAGGTATTGTTGCTGATTGGTTCTACAATTTAGCTACAAGAGCTATCATTGACTAGGATTCCCTAAAAATGAAGTTTGCGGAATGTTTCAAGCCTGCAAAAGATGAGCACACACTTCTTTCTCAAGTCCCACAAATTAAGAAGGATGCGTAAGAGGGTGTGTGTGAATTCATCGCCAAGCTCAATGAGTTGGAAAATCGGATTCCTAATACCTCGCAACCCACTGCAGAGAACCTAAAGTGCTTCTTCATAAACACACAGCTTCCAGAAGTTAGCTTCTTGTTGAGAAGAGTCATTCTAACAAGTCTTGCTAATGCTCAAACTCTCACGATAGAGATTGAAGATGATCTTATCATGGCTGGTAAGAATCGAAAGGATCGTTCAAAGGGGAACTCCTTCAATGATGCTTCCACTTCAAGCAGTACAAACCCTATGGTCCAAAAGATGGCAAATGAGTTACTTGCACTCAAAAAGAAAATATCTCAAGGGTCCTTTACTTCCCCATACAATGATATCCCACAAAGGAAATATCCCAATGCTTCTCACAATTATACAACAATGGAAAAAGAAAAGCTTCCCACTCCTCTAGAGAGGCTTGCACTTGAAGCCCCACCAGGAAACCATGCTACAAGATACATTGAAAATGATCAAACTAGTACCTTATCAGAGGGTAACCAGATGGAGGACATCGCTGCTTTATACAATGAAAATGATGGAGTAGCTGGCGACTCTAGTATTGGTTATGTACACTATTGGGACAAGGATCCAAAGGAGAGTTTTGGTCATGCCTATACTGTTATGACATGTTCCCAAATGCAGTTGGCACATCAAAAAGATGAAGCTTCTAAAGAAAAGGTTGATGTGCAAATGCCCATCACTCTTTCAAAAAGAGGAATGCCACTTCCTACCCTACCCAAGGATGTAGCTAATAACCAAGTAAGTACACCTACTCCTCCTATTTTGTCTAGTGTACCTAAATATAGCACGTCTAATCGTAAGCCTCAAGCTAATTTTTTTCTTCCTTCACAAGTTCATTTCAAGCTTATGATATCATAGATCATGCTAAGAAAACTAAAGTCCAGATGTTTGAGGTAGAATACCTACAAGAATATCCAGATCAACTGGAAAGGCTTACCAAATTTGTCAAGGAATCTCAACCCACTCAAACTCAAATTGCTACCTTGGAGCCCAAGAGTTTACCTAATAACCTTGTTACTATTCCATCATTTAGTCTCATAAAGATATAACCTTTCTATATTTCATTTCTCATTAGGCTTTAAGCTTACTAACTATGTTATAGATTTTGGAGCTTCTGATAATGTCATGCTAGCCAAAGTGGCTAATGCATTAGGTCTTACCTTGACAAATACCTTTGGAATTTATTTTCAATGGAGAATAAACAAGTGCCTCTTTAGGGTTAAATCAAGGATGCACAATTCACATTCGCGTCCTTCCCAAAAAAATAAATTAAGATGACTGTCTTGGTTGCAGATTTTCATGCTTCCTATGGAATGTTACTTTGTCATAAATTCTATAAGGATGCAGAAGGAGAACTTAACATGGATATGTCAGAGATAAGAATTATTGTCAAGGGTGTTATGTAGAAACTGCATCCTAAGAGGGAAACCAAGTACACAGTGGTTAAGTTTGATGACCCTCATGCTCAAATTTTGTTTGAGTCAGCAAGAATGAGAAATTACTACTTTCATGATGATGATATTTGAGAATTTTTACAAGAATGGACTGATGAATCAGAAGGTTCTTCCTGTCTCTCTTATATTGATATATTTGCTGATGCAAGTGAAGATCAAGAGATTGATCTCATTTCTAATGAATCCTTCATCATGATTGAAGATGAATCTTCCACCATAGTTGAAAAAGTTATAGGTCCTACTCAAGTCCCTACATATTCAAATATCAGTAATTCCAATGATGTTTGGATGTTGGAATTTGATGGTAGCTGTGCATCTTTGGGGTCCAGTGTGGGAATAGCCTTAATATTCCCAAAAGGTGAATTCTTTCCCTTTTCCTTAAAATTGCAATTTAACAATACCAATAACACAACCGAATATGAGGACTTATTGTTGGGTATTGAAATGGCACATAAGAAGGGAATAAAAAATTTACATGCTCAAGGTGACGTTGAGTTGGTAGTGTGTCAAGTTCGTAATCAATATCAAATAAGAAATGAGAGGTTAAGACACTACCCTAACTTGGTGTGGGATTCCATCGATCCTTTTGATGATTTCAACATTTCTTTAGTCCCAAGAGAGTACAATGACAAAGATGATTCTCTTGCCGCATCAACAACCTTGTTAATTCCTCATAAATATTTTTTTGATCATATTTATCAAATTGAGATAATTTTTTGATCAAGTATTCTATAAAATTCAGACCACTAGCAAGTCTTTAATGACGACAAGCAGATCATCAATTTCCTTGAAAAAAGGATAACTTTGATGAGCTCTACTTTGAGGGTAGCGAGTCATCATCTAGAGAATTAGTCCTAGATATTGATCCTAAAATGAGAGAAGAATTCATTCAATTGAAGGCAAATAAAATTCCTAAAGACTTAGTTTCTTTGGAGAAGCTGTTTGACAAACATGACATACATGTTAAAGAAAAACAATAATAAAGGGCCAATTTTACCAAGGAATATGAGAAATACAACCTCAGATCAGAGGTTGATGCAAAAATGGTAAACATTGGAAAATGTTGCACTCCGGAGGAGAGAGAAAAGTTCATTTCATTATTGCGTCAATACATGGATGTCTTTGCATATTGATATGATGACCTTAAATATTTATATACAAAGGTGGTACAACATGAAATTCCCCTCAATCTTGGTGTTGTTCCATTCCGACAAAAGAAAAGGTAGTATAATCCAAAAATCTTAGGGACAATACTCTTTGAAATCCAAAAGATGTTAGACGCATAGATTATCTTTCCTATTCACCATTCAACGTGGAGAGAAAATATAGTTCCAGTATGTAAAAAGAATAAGAAATTTGCATTTGTGTGGATTTCATGAATCTCAACAAGTTGTCACTAAAGGACAATTTACCATTGCCAGTAATGGACCAGGTTTCGCAGATGGTGATAGGTTATGAAATGTTGTCCATGCTTGATGGATTCTCTGGCTATAATTAGATTGAAGTCAATGAAGAGGATCAATACAAGACCACATTTACAACACCATGGGGTATTTTTTCTTATTGTAGGATGCCTTTTAGTCTCATCAATGCGAGAGAAAATTTCCAGAGAGAAATGAACCTTGCCTTTCGATAAATTATTGATAAATTCATTATTATTTATTTAGATGACTTGACCGTATTTTTCAAAAAATGGCAAGATTATTTTTATCACCTTCAGCAAGTTCTCGAAAGATGTAGGCGACATGGTGTTCCTCTTAATACTAAGAAATATTTTTTTGGTGTGACTGAAGGAAAGCTTTTGGGACACATTGTGTCAAAAGAAGGTGTAAAGATTTATCCTTAAAGGGTAAAATCGATCCAAATTATTTCACTACCTTCAAGTAAACTAATAGTTCATTATTTATTTGGAAAGGTAAATTTCTTGTGAAGGTTTCTTCTTGACTTTGCTGAGAAAACTTGTCATAGCTTGGATACGATGAAAGGTAAAAATATCTTTCGATGGAGTCCAGAAGGAAAAGAGGCATTTGGAGAGATCAAAGAAGCAATCGTGCAAGCTCCAGTATTAGTTTTCTCAGATTATACAAAGGATTTCATTATGTATAGTTATGCTTCAAAATGTACTATGTCTACAATTTTAATGCAAAGGAATGATGAAGAAGTTGAGTCTCCTATCTCATTTATAAATTTTCCTTTGAAAGATCATGAGATAAAGTACACCCAAATGGAAAAAAATACATTTTCTATTGTCAAGGTGGTAAAGCATTTTAGGTTCTACATTCTAAATTCACATGTCATTGCTTTGGTTCCAGATATGACAATCAAGACAATTTTGACACAATAAGATTTTGGTACTAAAAGAGGAATTTGGATAGCTAAGATTTAGGAATATGACATGGATATTAAGCCCAAAAAAATTATTTGTGGCAAAGGTTTATGTCATATTATGGCTGAAAATAAACTATTTGAAGTGGAAGTAGAAATTCCACAATCTCTTCTAACTGTTTTGTTTGTTAGCACAACAGATGAGTGATATTCTAATATCACTCTTTTTCTCACATATGACGAGTGTCTTCCATAGTTGTCATATAAAGAGAGAAGAAGTATTAAATTGAAGGATGCAAATTTTATTCTTTGGAATATTGGTTTGTATAAGCAAGGCATATATGAGACATTTCTTCTTTGTGTGGATAAATAACAATAGGTATGATTGCTTGAATCTTTTCACAACCTTGTGTGTGGTGGTAATTTCTTTGCACTAGTCACAACGCATAAAATACTGAGGGAAAAGTATTATTGTCCTACTATGTTTCAATATGCATACCATTGGGTGTGAAAATGTGAGTTGTGTCAACAATTTTTAGGAAAGCAAAAGATTGCTGCTCTACCATTAAAGCTAGTGGTAATTGAGGAACCATTTCAGTAGTGGGGGCTTGATTTCATTGATGTAATCAATCCATCTTCAAGTAAAGGACATACATATGTCCTTACAAAAATGGATTACTTCACCAAATGGGTGGAGGAAATACCAACAAAGAACACTATGTCTGAAGTGGTATGGAATTTCTTGAAGGAGAACATCATCTCACATTTTGGTGTTCCTCATAAGATTGTCACAGATAATGCAGTGAAATTTTCATCACATGACATAACACAATTTTGTTATAATTTTGGGATCACTTTGGCGCACTCATCCAACTATTATACCCAAGGTAATGGTCAAGCCGAATCCAGTAACAAGAACCTGGTTATAATTATCAAGAAGTTAGTAGATGAAAATCAAAGATCATGGCACAAGGCATTATATGATGCATTGTGGGATGATCGAATTGCACCCAAATGAGCAATTGGTATGTAACCTTTCCAATTATTGTATGGTGTGAATGTGTAAATTACCATCACTCTAGAGCTCCCTACTCTGAAATTGGCCTAGGCCATTGAAGATGATACTTTTGAAGGTGCCTTGGACAAAAGGATCATGTTCTTGTCAGTGCTAGAGAAATAATGTACCCAAGTGCTGGATTGTATTGCGGAACATCAAAAGAAGGTGAAGGTCCTCTTTGATCAGAAAGAAAAGAAAATGGAGTTTCAATTTGGTGATCGTGTACTACTATGGGATAAATGAAGAGAACCCAAAGGCATGCATGGGAAGTTCGATACTCTTTGGCGTCATCCTTTCACAATCCATCAAATCTCATCTCTAGCGAGAATAGTTTCCTATTGGCTGACCAAGATGGAACACTATTTGCGCTACCCTATAATGGACAACATTTAAAGCATTATTTTGAATAAGCTCCAGATAAGTACCATTGTACATACAAAGTCCAAGTCTTTGAGTCTTTTGGTCTTTGAATCTTTTGTGTCTTTTTGGTGTCTTTTGTCATTTTGGTCGCTCGACTCTATAGCCCAATGGAATGGAAGAAGGCACTTAGAGAACTAGATTCTACCTCTCTTGTCATTTCTAAGGATGAACAAGAGATGTTCCCCAGTCAGAGCCAGCTGTTGTCGTAAATTTTATTTTAGTAAAATTTATGTCAACTATACAAAAATTTAATCATGTTTTCGATTAAATTAAGTTAGTTTTTAATCTCTAAGTATTTTAATTAATTAAATAAATTTATTTATTTATTCAAAGGTTTTAAGTCATTTATTTTTTAATGTTTATTTTTAATTTTTGTTTTATTGTTGTTTAGTTTTTAATAATATATTGATAATATATTATTAAATTTTTTTAAGTCACTCTAAGTAAACCTTTCATACACAATTAAAATAATATGTAATGCTATTTTGAAATTTTAAATATTTTAAAATAATATCTTCTGAGTGCATTCTGCATGAAAATTACATGCAATGTTTCATTCAAAAGGTTTTAAAAAATAATTCCTGAAATTGACAAAATCAGAGAATTTACATAACATTACATATGTTTTAACATGTCAAATAAAGTGTGAAATTGTTTAAAAGTCCAACATATCTCTTAAGTCACATATTTTATTTGGCATTACATATTTCACTACATGTAAAATGATGTTGAGTTCTTCTAAAGTCCCGATAAGTATTTGGGCGGATATTTTGAAGGCCATTACATATGCAATTACAAGTGTAATTTGATATACAAAGATTTTTGAAAGTCCTAATAATTTACCTCTAATCGAACTTTTACTTGTCATATGTTAAAGGTTTTAAAACTCCTGATGAGTGAAAGGAGTGTGTGAAGTATTAGTTCATGGGTGCCAAATGCCAAGTTTTTGGAAAACTAAACTATAGCTCACAGAAAATGCAGAGTCTAAACTCCCAGTTCACAATGTCTGGAGCACATATATTCAAGCTTCAGGGTCATTTTTTATTATTCTCTCATCATTGGCGACCATTTTCCTCTATTTGTATTTGGTCTTGAAGCCTTCTTTCAACACCATTGAATTTTTTTTCAAAGTTTTGTTCCCTGGTCTAGGTACATGGCCTTTTCTTGTCCATTTTTTATCACATCTGTAGCAGTTTTGGTTTTAAAGGGTTGTTTGTATGAAAAATGTGTTTTTATCTCTGCATTCTACATATTCTTGGACATTTTTAGTCGAAAACATGTTTCATTTGCAATGGTTTTTATTTTTATAGGTCATTTTTATGAAAAGCGCGATTATTTTTGCCCTTGTAATTATCATTTTTGCCTTATTTCTAGTTGTTTTTTTCTCTTCAATGGTTTTTGTATGCCCTATGCTAGATGTTTTATGAGTTAGACTTCATTTTCCAACTGCAACTAGGGTTTTATGAACATGTTTTCTATTAAAAATGGGATTTACATTCATATTTTTGGTCTTTTGAAGTCATATTTGGGGGTTTTTGTTCTACAAATGCTTATTAGAATTTTTTCAAGAGGTTCAAAGATAATTATATGTGAAGATTTTCATTTTCACAATTTATCCATGATCATGGAAAAAGAATTGTTCAATTTTGGTTGAAGCACAAACAAATAAATTCCTTCCAGCTTGCATTCAACATAATGATCCCCAATTTACACGCCACCATTTCCAAAATAGTATTGAAAAAATTGAATCCCTCATCCATTTGAAGCCATACCCAAAAATTTCACATACATATCATTACCTTGAGAAAACCAAAATTTCCTTTCATTTCCATAAAATAACAATTTGCAACAATATTTGGAAAACAACTGCATATACCTTGTAAAAATCAGTACACTCCATATTTACCATGTAGTTGCAGCATGTTTTGTGTTTCAATATACAACTGTTTCCAAAATCCTAGTTGTGCAATTTTATATGCTATGATGTTCCAAAATCGAGATTTCTAATCCTAATTGTAAAAACTACTTCATACAATGCTTCACAAAATTCAAAGTGTAATTCCCCCTAAAAGTTCCATTTCATGTTTACCCACACTTTGAATTTTGGGATTTTCCATACTCATTGCATATTTCACTACATGTACTGTTACATGTAATAAAAAATGTAATCACCTCAAAAGTCCTTGATTACATTTTTGCCTAAATCCTTCCTTGTTTCAAAATCAGGATTTTTAGCACCTATTACTTATTTTGTTGCATGTAATCAAATATGCTGTCACTCATAAATTCCTGACAAAAGTTTGTTCCAAATCCACTATAATTCCAAAATTGGGATTTTTGAAACCCACTACATGTACTGTTACATGTAATCAAAAGTGTAACTACCCCCAAAATCTCCATGCTATGTTTACCCAAATCAGAGATTTTCATACCAACTGCATGTACTGTTACACGTAGTCAAATGCATAGTCACATCTAAAATCTCCTACAATATCCAAGCTTTTCCTTTTTGAAAAAGAAATTCCAAGTGCAAATTGGGGATTTTTGACCCGATTGGAAAATGAATTACATATGCAACTATGCATGCAATCCTAAGTGCCATTGTGTTAAAAAACCCCGATTTTGCTTAAATTCTCATTTTTTCCTATGAAATAGGAACTTTTTGTCCAACTACATAAAATATTACAAGTTGACTACATGCAGTCAAATCTGCACTATCCCCAAAAATCCTCGAAATGCAACTTTTTCCACTTTTTGCTTTATCGAGTTTGCATATACAATATGTCAATCTTAAAAATCAAAGTTAGATCTAGATGAGTAAAGATATGGATTAACATCAACACTTTCTTACATTACATTACTTTGGTAATTTCATCTTGATAAAATAGGTGTTCATTTGATGACATAAGAGCCAACCACTACACCAGAGAAAAGAATGAAATTTAAATTCCATAAATACCTGACTTCTGTTGTTCCTACTTCAGTGCTCTTGAATCTAGATGAGATCAATGATACAAAAGTTGAGCATGTGGATATGTCTGAATTCGTTAAGAGGACAAAGGTTGGAAATCCAAAGGATGAGATGCATACAATTTTCAAAATACATATGCACATACTCTAAAGTTTTCTTGTAGCAATATTAGAACCCGAGTTTGTAATGGCACGTGAAGCACATTTTGACAAAGAAACCCAAATAATCAAGGATTCTAAAGGTCAAATTGTTATTAGACTGGATGTAGAGGCCATTGAAAAAGTTTTCCATGTTCCTTCCACATTGGTATATGCAAATATTACCCATGAGTAAGCTTTAGAGTACTACAATAAAATGGAAGATGATTGCAAGAGAGAAATCAATACTATTTAGTTTATCAAACCAAGGCAATCAATCTCAACCTGGTGGCCAACAACATTGTACAAAACTAAGTACAAAGAAGATATCAATGACATGATAACTCTTCTTGGAAGAATGCGGGGATTAAAGAAGTCCAATGTTTTTGAGCCTTGGATGTTCCAGTGTATTACCATTGACAAAAAGGGAAAGAAAAAGATTTTTTGGGCAGAGTTAATTAGTGACTCATTGTGTGAGAAGTTGATAGAGGTGTCTACTACTCATACATTTTACATGAATTCATATATTGTGTACATAGCTGCATCCTTTCAAGCATTACCATGACTATCCTATGAGGGAGATAGAAGCAGGGGTGAAAAAGTTTTTCTTAGGTCCAGATGTACCAATTGAACTTTCTAGCACTTCAACAATCTAAGATCTAATCAACTATTCAGCTCGGTCTCTATAACATATATCAGAAACATATAACATGCACTCCACTATCCAAAAGTAATTAACTTGTAGAATAAAAAAACATTCACATCAAAATATTCACACAAGTATAACACCGGGATTTATAGTGGAAACCCAACTTGGGAAAAACTACTTTGTAACATGCTACTGATATTTCACTCTTTTGAAGTGAGCTCTGTGAAAAACCAACCCTGTTAAAGGTTTACAAACACACTGCTAGGTGTGACCTTGTTAAAGGATTTAAACACTCTGTCAAAAGTGACCTGGTTAAAGGATTTAAGAACATTCCATTAGAATGTCACCTCGATTAAAGGATTTATACAATGACTATTAGGTCAACCTTGATTAAAGGATTTAGATTGATACAATGGTTAGAAAGTAACAATAGTTTCTGATTTGAAAAACATACAACTCACTTTGCAAATATAGATCCACTTCACACATATATGTTGATTTACTAATTGACCTTCATTTCCATCTCCATCACTGATTTTCTCAGAATTCACTTCAAGCAATCACAACTTTGTTCAACTCCTTCACAATTTCATCTTCAACCTTCTGCTTAGACTGGCTAGTTAATAACATCAACCACTTCAGCCCATGATGTAACCTCACAATTAGGTTTTCCTTTATACCTCTTCGATTTGGTAGATCCATCTTTTGCCTCTTAATCTCCTATGTAGATCTTAGGTTTAGGTCAGATTCATCGAATCCTTCCATCATTATGTTCTTCATCCTTCCTTCTAGATACATCTCCAAACTTCTCTTTGAATCCATAATAAAATGATTTACCATGCATTAAATACTCCTTACAATTTATTAATAAAGTCAACATGATTTACATATCCCAAGAATTCAACTACGTCGACTGGAAATCTCAATTCTTTCTCCAAATGTAAATTACTAATACTCGGTCAATACTGTGTTCTTCTCCTCGGTCATCACTGCGTATCTCGGTCATCTCTACAAATTGTCTTCCTTGCTAAACACTTTCTTCTCTCAGTAATTTCCTATCACTTAGCGTATACTGATGTTTGGTCAACTCTAAATTTTTTCAGCATATACTGGCGCTCGGTCGACAGTTACATCACTCAACTTAAACTAGATTTCTTCACTTTTTCTCGGTTAAGCCTACCTCTTTAGTCTTTCTTCTTACTTAGATAAACAATACATTATCTTATCAATTTTCCAACTAATCAAGTACCCATTGAAGTATCAAATAACTCAACCTTTCCTTATGTTATCTTGTTATCTCCTTTCCCTAATCCTCTTCATCAATCAATAGATATGGTACTATCCTAGATAGCAACTGTCTTACCAGTTAAGGTTTGACATCATTGACAATATAAAAATTGTTTCAATTGTAGTTTCCAACAATCTCCCTCTTTGAAATTGATGGCAAAACCACATGAATAACACATTAATTACCAAAAAACCCAAAAAATTCTATGCATCAGACTTTTATAATATCCTTAGCTTCATCCTGATTCACAACTTCTTTTCCTTTCCTGACCGCATACATAGTTACTCCCTCTGAATCTTTTCAGTATCTCTCTCTCTTTTTCCTCTAAATCTCTAAATCTCTCCCTCTTTGAGAACAATGCCAAAGAAGTATATATCACTTACATCTTCCATATGTAGATTTCTTCATGTCAGTTCAATATGCTGTATTTCTCCCCCTGTCATCTTGCTTACGACTGATTATCATCTCTTCTTTACTTCTCACAACTCTAGGCAACTCCTAAAGTGTGACCTTTTCTTCATCAATTTGTCAGATATTATGTGTAGCACATTTGATGCAGTGCTCCTAGTTGAATAGGCAGCCTCAGTTAGGGGAATCACCCCTAGTTTACCTCTAAGATATTCATGAGCATCCTTAGGTAAAGCTTTTGTGAATATGTTTGCTAATTGTTCCATTGTATTCACATATTCCATCCTGACTTCTTTGTCTTGTACCAGATCTCTCAAGTAATGATACTTGATAGCAATATTCTTAGTCTTTTTGTGCATCACTAGATTCTTTGATATATTGATAACACTTGTGTTATCACAAAAAATAACAACCGGCTAAATGATTTCCTCTTACATTCCTTTTAACAATTGCTTGATCCATACTAAATTTGAACAATTCATTATAGCTGCTACATACTCAGCTTTAGCTGTAGATTGGGAAATGTAGTTATGTTTCTTGCTTGTCCAGGAGACTAATCTCTTTCCTAGAAAGAATGCTCCACCACTTGTACTTTTTCTATCATCAACATTTCCAACCCAATCTGCATCACTGTAAACTCTCAGTTCAAAGTTTTCATTCTTCTTGTAGTATAATCCATAATCCTATGTCTACCCTTTCAGATATCTCAGTATCCTCTTTACTGCCATCATATGATTTTCATTAGGATTGGAAAAAAATCTTGCCATAATCCCAATTGCTAGGTAAATATCCAGTCTATTGTGGACAACATATTGTAGCTTTCCAATCATGGATCTATACAAGGTTTGATTCACTTCAACAGTATCATCAGTTTTAGATAGTTTTTGTCTAGTAGCCATAGGAGTACTTACTAGTTTGGAATCCTCCATACCAAAAGTTTTTAGTATCTCTTTAACATATTTAGATTGAGTAATAAAGACACCTTTCTCCATCTGATAAACTTATAAACCAAAAAATAATTTTATCTCACCAAACATAGACATTTCAAACTCAGTTTGCATCTCATTTGAAATTTCTGACATAGGGCATCTTGTCCTCCAAATATGATATCATCAACAAAAATTTCATTTAACAAAATACCTTTTTCTTCTTTAGTTTTCATATACAGATTTCTATTGTCATTTGTTCTTGCAAATCCAATCTTTATCAAATAATTGTGTAGTCTCTCATACCATGCTCTGGGGGATTTTTTCAATCCATACAACACCTTGTTCAACTTTCAAACTATATTTTTCTTTCCCAGGTCAATAAATTCTTCAGGTTGTTCAATGTATACTTCTTCTAATATACCATTCAAAAATGTAGATTTGACATCCATCTGATATACTTTGAAATCTTTATATGCAACATATGCAAGTAGAGCCTCCACTCCTAATCTTGCTACAAGGGAAAATGTTTCCCCATAGTCTATTCCTTCTTCTTGTGCATAACCCTTGCATACGAAGCTTGCCTTGCTTCTTGTCACTTGTCCATGTTCATTTAGCTTGTTTTTGAATACCCATTTTGTTCTAATAACATTCTTATCTTCTGGTCTTGGCACCAGAGTCCAGGTATCATTCTTTTCTATTTGATCAATTTCTTCATTCATGGATTGAATCCAGTCGCCATTCTCTAAAGCATCTTTTACTGTCTTAGGCTCAAACTCACATAGTAAACATGTAGGGTCTTTCAACTTACTTCTTGTCAAGACTCCAAATACTTTATCTCCAATGATTTTCTCAGGCTTATGACGTCTTCTTATATATTGTGCCAATGTAGGTTCAGATTTATTTTCTCCTTGATCTTGATCTTCAAGTTCATCATGCAAATTATCAGCTTCTTCTTCTGATTGCTCGACAACATCCTCCTGATGCTCGACATTGCTTATCCATGAATTTGCATCTGGTTCAAGTGTATTACTTGCCTCTCCTTCCATGTAAATAAAAGATATGTAATCTTCAGGTTCTTGTTTTCCCTTTAATTCGTTCTTTTCTGCATATTCATCAACTCTAACATTTTCACTTTCCACAACTTTTTTAGTGTTAGAATTCAAACACTTATAATCTTTTCTCTTAGTGGAATACCCTAGGAATATGACTTCAGCACTTTTTGTATCAAATTTTCCATTCCTATTGTCTTTTAGTATATAGGATTTACTCCCAAAGATTCTAAAATACTTCACATTAGGTGCATAACCATGCCATAACTCATAAGGTGTAGCATTTGTACCTTTCTTGATTTGTACTCGGTTTAAGGTATAAACAACTCTACTTACAACTTCTCTTTAGTATTTTTGTGTAACATTTTTATCAATCATCAGTGTTATTGCACAATCCATAATTGACATGTTTCTTCTCTCTGCGATGCCATTCTGTGGAGGTGTTCTCGATGCAAACATCTGTCTCTTGATTCCTCTATCATTGTAGAATAGATTCAACTCATTTGATGTAAACTCTCCACCTCAGTCAAATCTCAAACATTTCAAGCTTCTACCTGTTTCTTTTTTAACTTTTGCTAAATACCACTTAAACAACTGAAATGCATCATATTTCTCTTTGAAAAACATTACAATCATCATCCTAGTGTAGTTATAAATAAACAAAATAAAATACTTATCACCACAATAACTTTGTACACCCATAGGTCCACAAAGGTCAGTATGAACCAATTCCAAAATATTTTCAGAAGTATGTCTTTCTCTTAAAACTAGACTTTGTCATTTTTCCCAATTAACATTGTTTACACATCACATTATCAGGTTTCTTCAATCTCGACAAACCTCTAACTTTCTTCTTTTTACTAATATTTACCAGATTGTCAAAATTCACATGACATAGCCTCTTATGCCATAACCATACATCATCAAATTGTGCAAACAAACATGTTTCTTCAGATAGGTCTAGATACAACAAATTACCTCTTGTCTGTTCTCCACTTCCAATTAGTTCACCAGTGGCATCAAATATTTTAGCCTTCCTGTGATGAAATTCCACTCGGTAACCAGTACTATTCAACTGTGCAACACTCAACAAATTATAGTTAAGACCTTAAACCCAATAAGCATTTTCACATGTGATCTTATCAGTCATCTTAATTGATCCTTTACCTCTCACATGACATGGTGCATCATTAACAAACTTAACACTTCTACCTTTGTAATGATCTAGGGTTTCAAATTTACTTTTATCACCAGTCATGTGATGTGAGAAACCACTATCAATAACCCATTTATCACCTTTACTCACATAAAAAATAAGTACAATTTTCTCATTTTTATCAGAATCATTTTTCATAGAAACATAAACTACTTCAATATCACATTCATCAGATTCACTAGTGTCACTGTCAGTTTCCTCTTCATCAATATAGCAAGATTTCTTAGCTTTGTCTTTGTAGTATTTGTACCTTCAGTGACCTTTGTCATTTTTATTGTCCTTGTACATGCTTTCTCTTCTCTCATCCTTGTCATTCCTGTCAGGGCATATTCCTGCAATATGGCCAACTTTGTAACAAGCAAAATAGATTATAGGATGTTTACCTTTATATTTTCCTTTTCCTCTTTGTAGTCTTCTAGCCGTGAGTGCCTAAAGATCATCTAGTTCCTCATCAAAAGTGTCACTTTCACTGTCACTATCACTTTTCACACATTTTTCTTTTTCCCTCTTAGACTTATGAAAAACCATTTGTGACTTGAATGAAAATTCAACATTAGGAACAATCTAGTTATCATAGTTAGATAGCTCAAAAGTAGTAAGCTTACCGACAAGACTTTCTAGAGTTAGAACATTACCAAGATTACATATTGATTCTTGAATTGCAGAAATTATGATAGCATAGATATGATGAAAAGTTCTCAACACCTTACCAATAATAGTCTCATCATCAATGATTCCATTAGCTCCTCTAATAGCATTCACTACCTCCTTAATTATACCAAAGTACTGAGGAATATTTTCTCCTTGCATTTTCATTTCATCAAACTTACCTCTCAAACTTTCAGATTTTTCTCTTAGTACATTAGTATCTCCACCATAGATAGTTGCAAGAGTATCCCACATTTTCTTTGCAATAGTGCAGTCTTTGATATCTTCAAATTTAGGATAGCTTAAGGCATATGCAATCTCCAACATTTCTTGATTATGTTCTTATTTTTCTTTCATCTCCTCGGTAGTCAAAGGTGTGGCAGGTATAACATAGTCATGTTTCACATAGTACTTCACCAAATCACCAATACCATCTAGATAGAATTTCATCAGACTTTTCCATGCAGGGAAGTTCTCTTTGTTCAACTTAGGTACCTCCTTTTTATACATCTTGATCATTAGCTTCAAGTAACTTTAAAATTTTCTCTATAAGCACCAACAACTCTGATACCAATTGTTAGAATTATTTAGAACAATAGAGAGGGGGGTGAATCAGTTGTTCTTAGGTCTAGATGTACCAATTTAACTTTCTAGCACTTCAAAAATCTCAGATCTAATAAGCTATTCAAACCAGTCTCTATAACATATATCAGAAACATATAATATGCAGTCCACTGTCCAAAAGTAATTAACTTGAAGAATATAACAACATTCACATCAAAAAATTCACACAAGTATAACACCAAGATTTATAGTGGAAACCCAACTTGGGAAAAACCACTTTGTAGCATGCTACTGATATTTCACTCTTCTGAAGTTAGCTCTGTGAAAATCCCACCCTTATAAAGGTTTACAAACACACTGCTAGCTGTGACCCTATTGAAGGATTTAAACACTCTATCAAAAGTGACCTGGTTAAAGGATTTAAGAACATTTCATTAGAATGTCACCTCGATTAAAGGATTTATACAATGACTGTTAGGTCAACCTTGATTAAAGGATTTAGATTGATACAATGGTTAGAAAGTAACAGTAGTTTCTGATTTAAAAAACATACAACTCACTTTGAAAATATAGATCCACTTCACACATATATGTTGATTTACTGACTGACCTTCATTTCTATCTCCATTACTGATCTCCTTGGAATTCGCTTCAAGCAATCACAACTCTGTTCAACTCCTTCGCAATTTAAGCTTCAACCTTCTGCTTAGACTTGTCAGTCAATAACATCAACCACTTCAACCTATGTCGTAACCTCACAATTAGGTTTTCCTTTATACCTCTTCGATTAGGTAGATCCATCTTTTTCCGCTTAATCTCCTTCTTAGATCTTAGGTTTAGGTCAGATTCATTGAATCCTTCCATCATTATGTTTGTCATCCTTCCTTCTAGATACATCTCCAAACTTATCTTTGAATCCATAATAAAATGATTTACCATGCATTAAATACTCCATACAATTCATTAATAAAGTTAACATGATTTACATATCCCAAGAATTCAACCATGTTGGCTGGGAATCTCAATTATTTCTCCAAATATAAATTACTGACACTCAGTCAATACTGTGTTCTCCTTGGTCATCACTGTGTATCTCAGTCATCTCTACAAACTGCCTTCCTTGACAAACACCGTCTTCACTCAGTAATTTCCTATCGCTCGGTGTATACTGATGTTCGGTCAACACTAATTTTTCTTGGCATATACTAGTGCTCGGTCAACACTAACATCGTTCGGCTTAAACTAGATTTCTTCACTTTTGCTCGGTTAATCCTACCTCTTCAGTCTTTCTTCTTACTTAGATAAACAATACATTATCTTATCAATGTGCCAACTAATCAAGTACCCATTGAACTATCAAATAACTCAACCTTTCCTTAGGTTCTCTTGTTATCTCCTTTCCCTAATCCTCTTCATCAATGAATATATATGGCACTATCCTAGATAGAAAATGTCTTACCAGTTAAGGTTTGACATCAATGATAATATAACAATTGTTTCAATTACAATTTCCAATAGATACTATAGCGAATTACCTATGGTTATAGGGAGACACCATTACCATAGACTTCAACATGCCTTCTTCATAAATTTCATGTGTTTGTTTATTAAAACACTTGAGAATAGAAGGTTTTTAGAGGCAACATGGAGGAAGGTAAATGAAAATGGATGCATGTTCCTATAATTCCTAACTTTCACTTACATGAGAGTTAGATGTTTTGATGATCATCCCTACATGTTGCCAAGGTATCCAACTGATAAGATTGTTCTAATGAAGTTGGGAAGACAACTAATGTATGTACATGCTAGACAGTCTACATCTTATAAAACCGGATTCACAATCTCTACTCAACATCCCTTGGTAATCGGTAGGTTTTCACTTAATTCTATGGTAAAGGCTAAGGCAATGGAAAATGAACTGTAGGAGACTAAACTAAAAATATTTAAAATCAGAGTTAATTTTGATTATTGGGGCATGAAGGAAAAAATTAAAATATCTTTTACTCATTTTTATCGTATTGAAGATGTGTGGATAGATCTTCATATAGATAAGGATATCGGAAGGATGGACTATAACAGGTTATCCTTAGAAAAAATCATTGATATGGATCTTTCTAACATTTTAGAAGGAATGGAAAATGACAAAGACATACTAGATCCAAAGTATCATGTAGAAAAGGTTGCATATTAGGACCTCCCTTCAATCCAATGGTCGTTAAAATACAATTTCTCCATAATTGACATATTTAGTCAATCATGGCTAATAGTCACACTTGACTTAAGTGTTATGGTATTAAGATGAGAAGGTTTAATTTAGGGTCAGATGATGATACAATCGGACCTGTGGGTCATAAATTAGAAGTGAAAGGTAAGATCAAAGATAATGCATCTTCTTTTGGAACCACCATAAAATTGAAATTAAAATTAAAGGAGAAAAATTAGGAAAGTTTAGGTAAAGAAAGGAAAAAGGAGGTAATACGAGAAAATCTTGAAGTTGAAGATGATAAAGAGGAAGAGGAAGTACATCTACTTCCAGAAATACCAAATACACGATCTACCCTTGTTGAAACTACACAAGAGTTCATTCTTATGGATGCACCTGGTTTCATGATTGATCCTAATGTTGAATCATGATACAATTGGACATGTGGGTCATAAATCAGAAGTGAAAGGTAAGATCAAAGATAATCCATCTTCTTTTGGAACCACCGTAAAATTGAAATTAAAATCAAAGGAGAAAAATTAGGAAAGTTTAGGTAAAGAAAGGAAAAAGGTGGTAATACAAGAAAGTCTTGAAGTTGAAGATGATAAAGAAGAAGAGGAAGTACATCTACTTCCAGAAATACCAAATACATGATCTACCCTTGTTGAAACTACACAAGAGTTCATTCTTATGGATGCACTTGGTTTCATGATTGATCCTAATGTTGAATCCTCCTATAGTACCTTTTGCATTATCTCAAGATACAGAGCCTATTAAAAATACACCTCATGAAAATATGGTCGATGTTTTCTCTTATGTTTCTCACCCATTTTCACCCTTAATTCCTTTAATGGAAGGTTATTCTTCCCTTAGTGACTTTGACAGGTTTAGGTCAGAATTAATGCCACATGTCACTACAAGGTCTACCCCTACTGCTGTACAAACTAAGTCACCAACCATTGTTAGCATCACAACATGTACTCAACCCAACATGTCACAAGTTGCATCCAAAGAGACTCCTTCTATCCTATTTGATCTTCCTTCTTGGCTCAGTGCTGGTGTTCCAAAGAGAAAGAAGCATTAAGTTTTACTAGATGTGTTGGACTTTGAGCAACTGAAATAGGTCAAGACCAAGGGTACTAAGAGAGCCACAACATTTTCAAGGGTTATGATGGACAAAAATGAAAATAAATATGTGGAGATCGTAGAACCTCTTATAGAAAAACCCATGATGAGATGCAACCGGTTGACTTTAAGATCACCATGTTATATTTGGGAAAAAAGACACACGTTGGATTGAACAATGATGCTCAAGAATCTATAGCACTACTAGCCTAGGAGTGCAATGAACTTAAAAAGAATAAATAATAGTTCAAGGAATAGAATAAGTTACTCATGGTAGTAATTCAAAAGGTTACCAGAGTCTTAGAGCAGGTTGATCCATTAGCATCTTCTATTACAAAAGAATCTGTTAGGTAGGTTGAGAGGGTTGGAGAGATGGCTACAACCATTAACATATGGGTGAATTAGATGATGGCACAAGGAACAAAATTGATAAAGAAATCACTCTAAGTGATTACTTATGCTAGAATAGTGACGTCCCAATTGAATGGAGTTCTAAGAATTTTCAGTCAGAACTTGGAGTCACTTGGAAAAGACTTGGAGTTTTGGAATAAGTTTTCAGATTTGAAGCTAGAGATGCTATGGAAGAATGGGATAATACCTTCTCATGAGAACTAAATTAGATCTAAAGAGCTATTGGTGAATAGAGGCCAAGTCATTGAAGGTCTCATAACAAATTTAGAGGTGGATATAGAGACATGTGCTTAAAAAGAGTAGGAAATTAGCACTCAATTTATGAAGATATCATGCACATTAGTAAGTAATGACCAAGAGGTACTGTCAGAAGATGATACAATCTCAAAATTCTTTTTAATGGTTCACCTTGAGCTTGAGACAGATCATTTTACACAGGATTCTATTCACAAACTCACAGGTTATCAAAATTCACTCAATCTTCTTCAAACTATTCTTGAGGAAAGCGATGCCATAGTTTCCAAATGCTCAGATACAATCCTCAAGACAACCGATGTTGCAGATAACACCACCATGCCAAATCCAAATGAAATTCAATAGAGCATTCACAAATTTTGGGTTTTCATGGCACATAATGAAGAAGATTGAAAAGTGCTTCAAGTACTCAAATAAATTTCTCATTTCTTTCTAGGATTTTAGATATGCATTTTTGTTTTGAGCTTTGACAAGTTACACGTAAATCATATAATTGAAATTACATATGTAATGACACATGTAAAGTAATTTTTTTTTAATTACACATCTTGATACATGTAATCACATTACATAAGAATTTAATGTTGAATAAGTCAACCCTAGTTAGTTAGTTTTCCATATTTTTCTCATAGTCTCTCTCCTATAAATACAAGAGGGCTCATTGTAAATATTTATCTTTATGAATTACAAGAAAACTCTGGTGAAATTGTGTAAGTTCAAACTTTTCTTTAATTTGTGCAAGTTGATTTTTGAGTGAATAAAAAGAAAGTATTTTCAATCTTTGAGTTGAGGAGACTTGTGAAATTATTTGTGTTGTTATAAGGAGAGTCTTATATCTGATTTTTTATAGACTTTGTGCTATAATTATCAATTTGAGTTAGTTAAGAGTGCATACATAGACTTTCAGTTGTGGTTCATATTGTTATTAAAGATAGAAAAGAAGTTTCATGTGTTCAAGTCTTTGTGCTTATCATATTGCTTCTTCATAGTTTAAAACCTTTTTAGGATAGTGTATAAGTATGCGAGCTTATATATTGATGCAGGAGCATCTTGGGTTCTTGGCAATCCTGTGTCACCAAAAAGATGTTTGCTATTTTCTGTGTTGTTTGGTTCCTGTTTGGATGGTTTGCTCTTTCCTGTGTTGGTCGGTTTCCTTTTGATTACTGAGTTCAGTCATTAGTCTCTGTGTTGGTTGGTTTTCTCTTCTCCCAAGTTGGTTGGTTGCTTCGGTTGCCGAGTTCAGTCAGTAATTTCCTGGCGCTCAGTATTGCTTTGCTGCTGGTCGGTTATCTCTGCTTATCGACAGGTTTTATTTTGTTTCCTGTTGGGGCCGATGCGTGCATTTATCAAGGGTCATGGAGTTAATGCTGGTATCCATTATTGGGAAGCTAGTTGTCCTTAATCTGACTGTTACTTCCATTGTTTGCGGATTTGAAGGCCGACTCAGTTCGGTTGACTCTTGTATAAATTTAGTGTCTGTGTTTAGAGTTAGGGAAGGGATCAGGAAGTTAGAAGTTAGAATTTGATGGATCCTCACATGTTTGAGGACTTCTAAATTTATTGTAATATTTGGCCTAAACCTGGAAGGCCTTACAACCCGACATGTATACTATTTGTTGATGTAATTTAATGAAGATCTTGCTTTCTCCCTCTCACTTTCTGGTGTTTTGCTTCCGCATTGTGTGTTGAAGGCTTGGAAAATTAGGGTGAGCCATAGCTTTGGCCCCTCATGATCCTTGTCCCTTCGTCATATATATTCCTTAGTCTATAGTCAACTAGTATGCTTAACAATTAATCTTTCAGTTGATTTTTAGTTTATTGGTATTATTGCCCCAACTATTACTTAGAGGTGAAATTGTAAATTCTTCAGTTTGTAGAGTGCATCTTTATGAAAGTGAAATCCTTGCTGAAGAAAGAGGAAGTGATATGTGAAACACCCAATTTTAGTCTAAATTTGAATTTCTTGTTAAGTTTTAGTTTAATTAGTTGCAATGAGAAGGACACCTCCCATAAGTTGAGAGGAGATATTATTTCTCATACACTGTGTCTAAATATCCCATTTTGCAAGTAGTATGTCTATAACTACCTATAAAATATTTAGGCAACATATATACCACTGATTCAACCCCCTCTCAGTGGTATTGTAATCCAACAAAAAATTCATTACACAAATTTCCTAAATTTTTGAAAAATTCATTCTTATATATTGAGAAGGAATTCAATGTGAATTAGTGGTAGTTTGTTTAAATTTTTCATATCTATGCATATTATGAGTTGGAAGATGAATAAACTATTTTTGGCATCATATTTCTAAAAAATTTTAATATTTGATTTTGTCCACCAAATTTCACTTGGAATAATGGTTTTTATAATGATTTAGAACAATAGAGGGGGGGGGGGTGAATTAGTTGTTCTTAGGTCCATATGTACCCATTGAACTTTCTAGCTCTTCAATAAACTCTGATCTAATCAATAATTCAACTCCATCTCTATAACATATATCAGAAACATATAACATGCACTCCACTATCCAAAAGTAATTAACTTGTAGAATATAAATATTTCAACAACATCCACATCAAAATCACTCACACAAGTATAACACCAAGATTTATAGTGGAAACCCAATTTGGGAAAAACCACTTTGTAACATGCTACTGTTTTTCACTCTTCTGAAGTGAGCTCTGTGAAAAGCCAACCCTGTTAAAGGTTTACATACACACTGTTAGGTGTGACCCTATTAAAAGATTTAAAACACTCTGTCAAAAGTGGACTAGTTTTAGGACTTAACATCATTCCATTAGAATGTCACGTTGATTAAAGGATTTATACAATGGCTGTTAGGTCAACCTTGATTAAAGGATTTAGACTGATACAATGGTTAGAAAGTAATAGTAGGTTTTGATATGAAAAACATACAACTCACTTTGAAAATACAGATCCACTTCACACATATATGTTGATTTACTGACTGACCTTCATTTCTATGTCCGTCTCTGATATGCTCAGAATTCGCTTCAAGCAATCATAACTCTGTTTAGCTTCTTCACAATTTCACCTCCAACCTTCTGCTTAGACTTATTAGTCAATAACATCAACCTCTTCTTCTTACTCTATAACCTCACAATTAGGTTTTCCTTTATACCTCTTTGGTTAGGTAGATCAATCTTTTTCTGCTTAATCTCCTCCGTAGATCTTAGGTTTAGGTCATATTCATCGAATCCTTCCATCATTATGTTCTTCATCTTTTCCTTCTAGATACATCTCCAAACTTCTCTTTGAATCCATAAGAAAATGATTACCTTACATTAAATGCTCCATACAATTCATTAATAATGTCAACACATTTTACATATCCCAAGAATTCAACTATGTCAGCTGGGATTCTCAATTCTTTCTCCAAATGTAAATTACTAACACTTGGTCAATACTTTGTTAATCTCCTCGGTCATCACTACAAACTATCTTCCTCAAAAAATATTGTCTTTTTTTGATAATTTCCCATTGCTCGGCAATTACTGATGTTCAGTCAAAACTAGATTTATTCAGCATATATTGGCGCTCGATCGACACTAAAATCACTCGGCTTAAACTAGATTTCTTCACCTTTTCTTGGTTAAGCCTACGATTCTAGTCTTTCTTTCTACTTAGATAAACAACACATTACCTCTTCAATGTGCCAACTAATCAAGTACCCATTGAAGTATCATGTAAGTCAACCTTTCCTTAGGTCCTCTTGTTATCTCCTCTTTTCAAATCCTCTCCAGTTACCATAGGTGTGCCAACTTGCTTACAATTTTCCATTCCAAATATCTTCAATAAGTCATTCAAATACTTTGTTTGACATAAGAAAATACCATCACTATTCTATGTTATCTGTAATCCTAAAAAATATTTAATCTCACCAATAATGCTCATTTCAAATTCAGTCTTTATTTCATCTACAAATCTTCTCCACCAAAGATAATATCATCAACAAAGATAACTACAATCAATAAACCATTCTCAAATTCTTTCAAATATAAATTACTATCTGTTGTGCCTTTAGCAAATCCCAATTTTATCAAATACTTATCTAGTCTTGCATACCAAGTTTTAGGTGCTTGTTTCAATCCATATAAAGCTTTATTTAGTTGACATACCATGTCTCCTTCATGAGTTAAGGGAAAACCTTCAGACTAATCAATGTAAACTTCTTCTAATTCTCCATTCAGAAATGATGACTTCACATCCATCTGATATACTTTAAATTTCTTATAAGCTGCATAAGCCAAAAACATTCTTACCACTTCACTTCTTGCAACAGGTGCAAAAGTCTCTTCATAATCAATTCCTTCTTGGTGCGAGTATCCTTTACATACCAGTCTTGCTTTGTTCCTTACAACTTCTCCTTGTTCATTCATCTTGTTCCTGAATGCCCGTTTAGTTCCTATCACATTCTTATCTTTAGGTCTAGGGACCAATTCCCAAGTCTTGTTCTTTCAATTTGATCTAGTTCTTCCTTCATTGCTTTGATCCAATTTTCATCTTTACATGCTTCATCAGTAGATTTAGGTTAAATTTGAGAAATTAAACATAGTTCTTCTTGTACCTTATTCCATGTCAGAACTCCTTTTTCTATGCTCCCAATAATCTAGTCAACAAGATGATTTCTTGCTAGATTCCTATTAGGTGTCACTGTCTCAGTTCTTGTTTCACCTCCATGTTCTGCTCTAGGTTCTTTTCTTATTTCCTTAATGTGACTCTCATTCTGTAAATCACTATCAGTTTCATAAAATAATTCAATATTTTATTGATCAATTCTAGGATGAATTCCTTCATCTGATTCATAATCAAGCATTCTTTCCTAAATTTTGAACTTTTCATCAACTTTAACATTTGTGCTCTCAACAATAGTTTTAGTTATTTTATTGAAACATCTATAAGATTTTATTTTCAATGAATAACCAAGAAATATACCTTCATCACTTCTAGAATAAAACTATCCAATGTCATCATCTCTTTTAATATAACACTTACTTCCAAAAATTATGAAATACTTAACTGATGGTGCATGTCCAAACCACAATTCATAAGGTGTCTTGTTTGTGTTTGCTCTGATTTGTACTATGTTCATTGTATATACTATTGTATTCACTACTCTCCAAAATGTCTTTTCCAAATCATTCTCAAATAACATAGCTCTTGCTGCTTCAGTTACTGATTTGTTCCTTCTTTCTGCAATACCATTTTGTTTAGGTGTTCTAGGGGCTGAAAGCTGTCTCTTAATACCATTCACTTCACAAAAAGTGTTAAATTCATTTGAAGTAAATTCTCCACCTCTATTTGATCTTAAACATTTAATCTTCATTCCAGATTCATTCTCAACTTTGTTCTTAATTACTTTAAACTTATCAAATGCTTCAGACTTTTCTTTAAGAAATGCAATCCACATCATTCTTGTATAATCATCAACAAGAATCATAAAATACCTTTCACCATAGAATCCTTTAGTCCTTGTGGGACCGCTCAAATCTGTATGAACAATTTCCAACTTCTTTGTTGATGTGAACTTCTTACTCGAAAATGAACTTCTCTTATGCTTAGCCATCACACATTCTTTGCAAATCATGTTAATAGGTTTCATAATCCTAGGCAAATCTCTTACTGCAAGTGTAGTACTTACTTTCACAATGTTATCAAATTTTATGTGACAAAACCTTCTGTGCCATAACCAATTGTCATCAATTTTAGTAATCAAACATGTCATCTCTGTAGGGTTCAATTGATATACATTACCTCTAGTTCTTGATCCAGTTCCAATCAAATGATCATCCTTATCCTTGATCACACAAGTTTTCTCAGTAAACCAAACTTGATATCCCTTATCAACTAACTGTCCAACACTCAAAAGATTATGTTTCAATCCATCCACAAAATAAACATCATTAGTGTTAGTCTTTCCATCAAGAGTAATAGATCCTATTCCTTTCATCAAGAAAGGTGCATTGTTTCCAACTCTAACAATTCCTCCATCATAATTGTAGAACTTTATAAACTTCTTCATGTCTCTAATCATATGATGTGAACAACTAGTGTCTATAATCCAATTAGATCTTTTTTCTACCTTGGAAACTAAAGCTTTTTCTTCTCTAACTTCAGTTTTAGAGTTTTTTTCTTTTATTGCTACAAATCCTATATCATCATTCTCATTATCACTTTCACTTAGGGATTTCTCAATACTAGCCTCAAATTCTTCATCATTAGCATAGTAACATTCTTTAGATCTTCTAGGTTTAAAGTTCTTCTTATATTTCTTTACTCTCTTAGGACATTTAGATGCAAAATGACCATATTATTGACAAGTCCAACATTTAAAGATTTTCTTGCCTTCAAGTTCTCTTTTCATGAGAAAGGCAATTCCTTCTTCAATATTTCTATCTTCTTCGATCTTAGATCTGCTGCTACTAGCATAGTCTCCACTTACACTAATGCTTCTTGACAAGGTAGGGTGAACACTAAGTGCGCTGAATGTTGTCTCAATTCTAGGTAGATCTCCTGACTGTCTCAAGCTTATCAATGCTACTTCTAGTCTTCCAAGAAGAGTTTCTCTGGTAAAGTTCTTAGTACAAGGCATAACTTGTTCAATCATCTGCGATGTATGCTTAAATATAGGAGTTAATGTCTTTAGAATCTTCCATATCACTTCATTCTTAGTTTTATTTCCTTCACAAGATTTGATACGTGCAACAATCTCTGACATTCTACCAATATAACTTCTAACAGATTCATCTTCCATCATTCTTATATCTTCAAATGCACATATCCAATTATGTACTCTGACTCTCTTTGCATGTACATCACCTTCAAAAGTAGATTGTAAAGCTAACCAAATTTCATGAGATGTCCTTAGATATTTTACCTGACTGTATCATTCTCCAGAAGGGCTGGCAAGAGTGCTTCTTTGGCAAGTATGTTACAAATGAACATATCTCTTTTCTCATTAGTACATTCTTCAATTTTGTCTTCTTCAATGATATTCTTCACATTCTTTGTGATTAACCGGTATCTTGGTCCTAAACAAAGAAAATGTGTCGTCATCTTTTTTTTCTAGCCGTCATAGTTTACTCCATCAAACTTAAGGATTTATTTCCTGAAATGATTCACCATGGATCTCGTTAAGTTGTTAAACTTTTCCTTCAACGACCTGCTTCTCTGATACTAATTGTTAGAAAGTAAAGTCCACCAAGATAATTGAGAGGGGGGGGGGGGTGAATCAGTTATCAGATAAATACAATTTTTATCACCATTAATAGATTTCAACCATGTAATCAATATAACCAACAACCATAGAAAGATAAACATACACAACAACACAATAACACAAGATATGTTGACTAGGGAACATCTTGATCAAAGAGTAAACCCTAGTAGGAATGATTCCCATAAAAGATGTACCAATATAAAAATTCCTTGTGAGAGGATGGACTCTGTTAAGATCCTTATGAAATAAATTTAGTACATATGCATCCCTATTAAGAGACTTTGAATCCCTGTTAAAAGATTCTAACTCGGTTAGGAGTTATGGAAGACAGAAGGACCCACTATCCAAAAGGCTTCAAGGGGAAGATCATTGAACACACTGTCCAACTAATCTCCATATTATCCAAATAGAATAATACCAATAATTACTGATCTCAACAACTTATCTTTTCTCTTCTGTCTGTGACAAACCACACCAACTACTTCACCGGATCTCAATATTAGATCTCTGCAATTCACATATCCTCTTACAACATTTATTGCTCAATTCTACAATTCCTTACACACACTCTTACTAAAATAAAGGAAAAAAATCCTTCCTTTATACCACACTCAAATAATTGCAAATGAGTTAGCCAACAAAGCTTAACCAATTAAAAAATATAAACCTTCACACGTTACATAATATTTCACAATTACATAAATACTGTCGGCTTCCAAACAAAATAAATCTTCACTCATGTGACCTATGACCATGCTATCACATCCATGTCACTATTATAATGTCTTCATCAATTTTAAAACTTCGCATTCCTAGATTCTATCTCGATTAGGAGATATCATCCAGTTACCACAAGTTGCTACTCAAGAACACTGCCTAAATACTGCTTCCACTAAATTACACATAACTATCATGAATAATTGAATTTTTGTACGTGCTCTTAACCAAGATCTTAGGACACAATATAGAGTAAGTCCTCAACTATGCATAGCTTGATCTTCAATACTCCACGTGTGCTAATTCAAGCACTGTCTACTTCTCTGCTAATTTTCAGTAGATCACTATGTTGACATCAATGACAACCATAGTCATGAATGCAATATGCAACTACTACAGAATGACTCTGAATACTCCCCCATAAGACATATTCAACATTCATTCCTAACAATCCATCTGATATACTTTGAATCCTTTATAAGCTACATATGCAAGTAGAGTCCTTACTCGTAATATTGCAATAGGGGCAAATGTCTCCCCATAGTCAATTCCTTCTTCTTGTGCATACCCCTTACATACCAATCTAGATTTGTTTCTAGTGACTTCTCCATGTTTATTTAGCTTGTTTCTGAATACCCATTTTTTCCCAATAACATTCTTGTCTTCTGGTCTCAACACTAGAGTCTAGGTATTATTCTTTTCTATTTGCTCTATTTCTTCATTCATGGCTTGTATCCAATCATCATTCTCTAAAGCATATTTTACTATTTTAGGATCAAACTCACATAGTAAGCACATATGATCTTTCACTTACTTCTTGTCACAACTCTAGATTCCTTATCTCCAATGATTTGTTTAGGCTTATGATGTCTTCTTACATACTGTGCCAAAGTAGGTTCAGATTTCCTTTCTCCTTTCTTTCGATCTTCCGGTTCATCATGAAAATTATCTACTTCTTCTTCTTGCTTGAAAGCATCCTCCTGATGCTTGAAAACATCCTCCTAATGCTTAGAATTACCTATTTGTGACTCTACATCTCATTCAAGTGTATTACTTGCCTCTCCTTCTTCCATGTATACAAAATATCTATAATCTTTAGGTTCTTTCTTGCACTCCAATTCATTCTTTTTTGCATATTCATCAACTATAACATTTTCACTTTCTACAATTTTGTTAGTGTTAGAATTCAAACACTTACAAGCTTTTCTCTTAGTGGACTATCCTAGGAATATGCCTTCATCACTTTTTGTATCAAATTTTCCATTCCTATTGTCTTTCAGTTTATAGCATTTACTCCCAAAGACTCTAAAATACTTCACATTAGGTGTATATCCATGCTATAACTCAAAAGGTGTAGCATTTGTACCTTTTTTAATTTGTACTCGGTTCAAGGTATAAACAAATGTACTTACAACTTCTCTCCATAACTTTTGTGCAACATTCTTTTCTATCATCAGTGTTCTAGCACAATCCATAATTGATTTGTTTCTTCTTTTTGCTATGCCATTCTGTGGAGGTGTCCTTGGTGCAGACATCTATCTCTTTATTCCTCTATCATTGTAGAACAGATTGAACTCATTTGATATAAAATCTCCACCTCTGTCAAATCTCAGATATTTCAAGCTTCTACCTGTTTCTTTTTCAACTTTTTCTAAATACCAATTAAACAACTGAAATGCATCAGATTTCTCCTTTAAAAACATTATAGTCATCATTCTATAATAGTCATAAAAAAATAGAATGAAATACTTATCACCACAATAACTTTTTACACCCATAGGTACACAAAGTTCAGTATGAACCAATTCCAAAATATTGTTAGAAGTATATGTCTTTCTCTTAAAACTAGACTTTGTCATTTTTCAATTGACACTATTTGTACATCACATTATCAGGTTTCTTCAATCTCAGAAAACCTCTAACTTTCTTCTTTTTACTAATATTTACTAGATTATCAAAATTCACATGACACAACCTCTTATGCCATAACCATACATCATCAAATTGTACAAACAAACATGTTTCTTCAGATAGGTCTTGATAGAACAAGTTACCTCTTGTCTGTTCTCCATTTCCAATTAGTTCACCAATGGCATAAAATATTTTAGCCTTTCTATGATGAAATTCCACTCGGTAACCAGTGTTGTTCAACTGTGCAACACTCAACAAGTTATAGTTAAGACCTTCAACCCAAAAAGCATTTTCACATGTGATCTTGTCAGTATATCTAATTGGTCCTTTTCCTCTCACAAGACATGGTGAATCATTACCAAACTTAAAACTTCTACCTTTGTAATGATCTAGGGTTTCAAACTTCCTTTTATCACCAGTCATGTGATGTGAGAAACCACTCTCAATAATACATTTATCACCTTTACTCACATAATAAATAAGTGCAATTTTCTTATCTTCATCAAAATCATCTTTCATAGCAACATAAACAACTTCTATATCAGATTCATCAGATTCACTAGTGTCACTATTAGTTTCCTCTTCAACAATATAACATGATTTCTTACCTTTGTGTTTGTAGTCTATGTACCTTCGGTGATCTCTGTTATTGCTCTTGTCTTTGTACTTTCTTTCCCTTCTCTCATCCTTGTCAGTCCTGTCAGGGAATCTTGCTGCAATATGGCCAACTTTGTTACATGAAAAATAGATTATAGGAAGTTTACCTTTATATTTCCCTTTTCCTTTTTTTTAGCCTTCTAGCTATAAGTGCCTCAAGATCATCTAGTTCTTCATCAGAAGTGTCACTATCACTGTCACTGTCATTGTCACTATAACTTTTCACACACTTTTCTTTTTCCTTCTTAGACTTATGCAGAACCATTTGTGACTTGAATGCATATTCAACATTAGGAACAGTGTAGTTATCATAATTAGATAGCTCAAAAGTAGTAAACTTACCAACAAGACTTTCCAAAGTTAGAACATTGCCAGGGTTACATCTTGATTCTTGTATTGCAGAAATTTTGATAGCATATAGGAAGAAAAGTTCTCAACACTTTACCAATAACAGTTTCATCATCAATGTTTCCATTACCTCCTCTAATAGCATTCAATACCTCCTTAATTCTACCACAATATTGAGCAATATTTTCACCTTCTTGCATTTTCATTTCATCAAAATTACCTCTCAAACTTTTAGATTTGGCTCTCAGTACATTTTTATCTCCACCATAGATAGTTGCAAGAGTGTCCCACATTTTCTTTGCATTTTTACAACCCTTGATGTCTTCGAATTCAGGATAGCTTAGGGCAGATTCGATCTCCAAAATTGCTTTATTGTGTTCTTGTTTTGCTTTCATCTCCTTGGTAGTCAAAGGTGCAACATGTATAACACACTCATTTTCCACTTAGTACTTTTCTGAATCACCAATACTAGCTAGATGCAATTTCATCAGACCCTGCCATGTAGGGAAGTTCTCTTTGTTCAACTTCGGTACCTCCTTTTTCTACATCTTGATCATTAGCTTCAAGTACCTTTAAAATTTCTCTGTAAGCACCAATAAATCTAATACCAATTGTTATAATGATTTAGAACAATAGAGAGGGGGATGAATCATTTTTTCTCAGGTCTAAATGTACCAATTGAACTTTCTATCTCTTCAATAAAATCAGATCTAATAAGCAATTCAACTCAGTCTCTATAGCATATATCAGAAACATATAACATGCAGTCCACTATCCAAAAGTAATTAACTTGTAGAATATAAATCTTTCAATAACATCCACATCAAAATCATTCACACAAGTATAACACCAGGATTTATGGTGGAAACCCAATTTGGGAAAAACCACTTTGTAACATGCTATTGATTTTCACTCTTTTGAAGTGAGCTTTGTGAAAAGCCAACCCTGTTAAAGGTTTACATACACACTGTTAGGTGTGACCCTATTAAAGGATTTAAAACACTTCGTCAAAAGTGGCCTGGTTAGAGGACCTGAGATCATTCCATTATAATGTCACCTTGATTAAAGGATTTATACAATGACTATTAGGTCAACCTTGATTAAAGAATTTAGACTGATACAATGGTTAGAAAGTAACAATAGGTTCTGATTTGAAAAACATACAATGCACTTTGAAAATACAGATCCACTTCGCACATAAATGTTGATTTACTGATTGACCTTCATTTCCATCTCCATCTATGATCTTCTCAGAATTTTCTTCAAGAAATCACAACTCTGTTTAGCTTCTTCACAATTTCACCTTCAACCTTCTACTTAGACTTATCAGTCAATAACATCAACCTCTTCTTCTCACTCTGTAACCTCATAATTAGGTTTTCCTTTATACCTCTTTGATCAGGTAGATCAATCTTTTTCCACTTAATCTCCTTTGTAGATCTTAGGTTTAGGTCAGATTCATCAAATCCTTCCATCATCATGTTCTTCATAATTTCCTTCTAGATACATCTCCAAACTTCTCTTTGAATCCACAAGAAAATGATTTACCTTGCATTAAATGCTCTATACAATTCATTAATAATGTCAACACATTTTACATATCCCAAGAATTCAACTATGTTAGCTAGGATTTTCAATTCTTTCTCCAAATGTAAATTACTGATACTTGGTCAATATTGTGTTCATCTCTTTGGTCATCACTATGTATCTTGGTCATCACTACAAACTGTCTTCCTCATAAAACATTGTCTTTTCTCAGTAATTTCCCATCGCTTGGAAATTATTGATGTTTTGTCTACACTAGATTTACTCAGCATATATTGGCGCTCGGTTGACACTAGCATCACTTGGCTTAAACTAGTTTTCTTCACTTTTTCTCGGTTAAGCCTACGATTCCAGTCTTTCTTTCTACTTAGATAAACAACACATTACCTTGTCAATGTGCCAACTAATCAAGTACCCATTGAAGTATCACATAACTCAACCTTTCCTTAGGTCCTCTTGTTATCTCCTCTTTTCAAATCCTCTTCATCAGTCAAAAGTTATGGTACTATCCTAGATAGAAACTGTCTCACCAGTTAAGGTTTGACATCAATGACAATATAACAATTGTTTCAATTGTAGTTTCCAACATTTTGGTGATTGCCTTAATTTTTAAATAAGGGGCATTTAAGGTCTATCACACATGTTCTTTCATACAATTTCAAGTTGATTTCTAGTGCACTGCTTTAATAATCAAGTCTTATGGAAAAGTTGAAATCCTCAAGCTTGTTAGATATGCCAATTGACTTAACTTAGACATGATAACCAAAAAAAGCAAGGGATTATGAGATTAGGTGAAGGCATTGGGGAAGCGTTATAGTTAAATTTTTACATTTATATATCTTAAATGATACATTGGGTTTTGATTATTATTTTTAATTGTCTTTGTATGCGACTCAACTACTAGCTTTTGGGCAGTAACGATGCATGTTGTAAGATCTATTATGCATGTAGAGGTCAAAAAGTGGAAATTTCAAAGTGTTTCCTGAAATCTACCTAAAGGTACTTCAATAACTATACACTATAATCACCTCAAAAATTCCCATAGCTTTCAAAATAAAATTCTTTTAATTAAAAATTTGTGTAATTACACAATGTTAATGAATTGGAAAAGGGTCTGGGCCAAGGCATGACCATCAAATAGCATAGACAATCAGTTGGAGAGAAGAGCAACACAAATTTTATTCCCATTTATTTGTTATGAATAATAGCTTGTAAGACTTTCATTCACCAATTGTTATACATGTAGGATTACTAAAATGTGTTGAACATGCAAAATATATTAAGTTCAAAGATTGACACTTAAACCTTAGAGTGTCTTGCTTGAGGATGCTTCAATTCACCTTTTTTAGACTCTTCAAGTATTCTATGCCTTTAACACAACTTTTAGAATTTTATGGAATTAAATTATTAATTCTAAATTATAATGATATTTTGGGTGAACTTTTAATTGGATAATCTTTAGTTAGGTATTAAGAGAAATTTAAATTTAAATTTTATTATATCACATTTTACTTGTAATTTGTAACTTTTGTAAAGGAATCTTACATTTTTGAGAAATTTAAAATCTATTTCTATTTCTTTTTCCTTTCTCTCCAAAATTTTCAAAAGTATTTACCTTTTAATTTTTGTAAAGGAACTTTACATTTTTTGTAATGCAATTTGAGATATAGTGAAAAATATTGAAATAGACACAACGTTGTATTGGGAACTTGAAATTGAGTCCCATCTTTTTGAAAATGGCTATTATTTAAGTCTGACCCATTAGAGTCAATGTTGTAGAGATTATAAAGTGTCATTTTCATTCCAATTAGACTTACCTATGTACTATAATTATAAAATGCCAACTTTTGAGGGGTTCTCTAATACTAAATCAAGAGAGTGCACTTTAAGTTGTGAAATACATTTCCACACTTCCTTCTAGATTTATTAGTTTAGGACACTAAATAATATAATATGAGGGATTCTTTAAGTACCATTGTAATCATGAAGTGAGATGAATTTCTACTTTTTGGGCTTCATCATGTCTTTTGAATTTCATTTCCATACTTTTGTTGTCAGGATAACTTCAAAGAACAATGTCTTGGAAACAAGAGATTAAGAATAACTACCTTGAGAAAGATTTATTGCCCTATCTCCCTTGAGTCATTTATGAACCAAATGACTATGAACAAAAAATGTACAGTTTATTAAAAATGATGAGGTTTATGAATTAATGTCTTAAAATTTGTAAGAAAAACTTGCATCACATAGAGTACATTGAGTGCCCTTTCACTACTTGGAGCGTCATCCAACAGTTGTATGGAGGCCTTGAATATTCATTAGATAGTGATGTTTTCTTGGATAATTTAGAGAATTTTGATACCCAACTATATTTGAGGGTAATCTTTCAATACCCAATGCTAATTTTGAATTTAGAGTTTCTCCTTCAATACCTTCCAATGGTTTGATGCAATAGACTATTCATCATCTTCCAAATACAACTACTTTGGATGAATAGTTGAAATATATTGTTATTTTTTTTTGTTAGTCCTATCCTCTATAATTGGAGGATGATTTTGAGAATATTGATATTATCTTTGATGTTATATCCTATTGAGTAGTATCACATCCTTTAGATGTTATGAGGTTGTCTTGAATATCTCTTGCTCCTTTTCTACCTCATCATTTGTAACTGTTAGAGTTTTAGGTGACTCTACAACACCCCCAGGATCGAATGCAAGACCAAGATAACTTCCACAAGAGATTGGAAAGACAATTGCATTAAGATGCAAGAATGATATTATTGATCATGGACATGATTAAAATGTACATAATAGACCTCCTTATATAGGAAAGGAGATAAGAGATAATGATAAGGAGCTGATAAGCTATCACCTATGCTAGGTGTAATCACATGTCCACCAAATGTGGATCATCCTCCAATATGAAATAAATTATGTGCATTGGATTAGGATGATAATGTGATAAGAGCACGAAAGGTGGATCTCACACACAAAGAGGTATGTGATGACAACTATCACACCAAAAGTGGAATTTCTCCTACACCATGTGCTTAATAGATGTGCACACTCCTAGGTGTCTCAATCACAAATTACTATGAAATGCATTAACCTAAGTAAGATTAAGTAAAGTGTAATTAGGAATATTTAATTACACCAACACCCCCCCTTAAGTGCAACTTAGGGGAATGCACTTAAACTCACAATGAAAGATGAGTCTCGACAACTAGGCCATGTTAGGTACCCATGTACAAAATACATGAAATGCATAAATCTCATAAAGTGGAGAAAGATGGAAAACCTCATGGGAAAAACCCTCCCCAAAAAAGAGAGAAGAAAACAAGATGCATGGATGGATGGAGTGCTCAAGACCCCCCAAGAACTACATACATCATGTATATACAAATAATTATCCCCCCATAAGAAGGATAGTTGGAGACATGATATCCCCCCCATAATGTAGAATCTCCTACAAAAATGGTGAGTGCTTGAAGATAAAGTATATTCCAATGACTACAAACAACATTTCTCCCCTTGGGAAGAAGATATACCAAGTACAAATGTAGGTTTGGTTCCCATTCTGGATAGGAACTAGGAAGTGGAATCTAAATGAAGTATGATGATGATGCCATGAACCAATCCATATCCAAATGAAATAAGGAAGAAGGTCTCCAAATATGCATCTTTGAAGACTGAATAGGCCTCTCCAATCTCAAAGAATCTATCACATCATGTGAAAAACCAAGTGAAGAAGGAGAATCAAGAATGTCAATCTCCAAAGAATGTGCAGAAGTATCTCCAACTGTGATGAAACTGTCATCAAAGAGAAGAGAAACCCCCTCAAGTATGTTTTCCAAATCTGCATCATGAGAATCAACAAATAATGAACCAATATCTGGCAAGTAAGAATCCCAATCAGGAAGACAAATAGATATCTCTTGCAATGAATCACTAGAATCACCAACAAGAGATTATTGTGTGATCTCAACTCGAGAAGTAGGAGCTATATGAGGAGCCACTGGATCATCCTCACTCTCAATTGCTTCAAATTCTTTAATTGCATCTAAAGTATAATCATCATAGGGAATATTATCTGCATCATCAAGAGGAATGAGGCAATCTAGAGCAACATCATCTGGGAATGGAGGAACATGTGGATCATCAAAAATCTCCCAAATGATTGTCCAAATTATGTGTGGACATTGAACACCTCTAAATTTGGGGTAGATATCATAGAAGAGACACAAACTGATGCTACCAATAATCAAATTTATAATATGAGCATTCTTTTCTCCCCAAACATATTGCTTCCCCTGTGACTTTGGCTCAGGAATGAGTCCATAAAGATGAGGCAAGAGATTAAGCCATCTACAATGTGTGATAATTCCTTTTGCCCATGACTCATAATTATCCTTAGTCAAAAGTACTACTATAGGATGTGTTTCATAACCCATGATTACATTAATGATACACTTCTCTCATTACAAATTGAGATCAACAAATTATTACACTCCAAAATCAGGCTATAATAGACTTAGATCATTATGCAAAAGACCAAGCTAAGATTTATGCATTACAAATGAAAAAATTAAGCCAATTTTTGAAAGTATAGTTTCTGGTCATAGTCACTAAAATTTGATTCCAGATCTGGAAAATATAGAAAAAATTATGCACTTTCAAAAAAAATTGCACCTAAAAAGGAGTTCATATGAGCTCAAATGAACCTTGGAAGTTGCAAAAATTGAGATTTGTGATTTTTAGAAAAATTCAGGAATAGAGATCAGAAACCACCTGAACCATTGTGTAGATCATGAAATTCTACCCCAAAACAAAAAAAATTGCTTGAAAAAAGGAGTTCAGATGACTGAGATATTGTTGTTTGAAAATCGCCCCTGAAATTATTTTTTCTGAATCGCTGCCGCCACACTTCCAAAATTCAAATAGCTCTAGATTTGGCCTCGCGTGTCCAATTTGGATGAAATAAAATTTGATTTAGGGGTTTTTGGACCTCCTTAATATGATGCCAACCTCTAATTTGCATCAGCAAGCACCAATATTGACCTGCAATAGAAAGCCACAAAATACAAAACCCCAAATTTTCTCCAAATAGACTATGCAATGGTGATGTCCAAATACCTTTATTCTACACCCACAATTGAATCAAGCCAAGATTGTACTTCTTGAGAAGAGGTCTTCACACTTTGAGAGCTCTGATACCATGTTAGAGTTTTAGGTGACTCTACAACACCCCCAGGTTCAAATGCAAGACAAAGATAATTTCCACAAGAGATTGGCAAGACAATTGCATTAAGATGCAAGAATGATATTATTGATCATGGACATGATTAAAATGTACATAATAGGCCTCCTTATATAGGAAAGGAGATAAGAGACAATGATAAGGAGCTGATAAGCTATCACCTATGCTAGGTGTAATCACATGTCCACCAAATGTGGATCATCCTCCAATATGCAATAAAGTATGTGCATTGGATTAGGATGATAATGTGATAAGAGCACGAAAGGTGGATCTCACACACAAAGAGGTATGTGATGACAACTATCACACCAAAAGTGGAATTTCTCCTACACTATGTGCTTAATAGATGTGCACACTCCTAGGTGTCTCAATCACAAATTACTATGCAATGCATTAACCTAAGTAAGATTAAGTAAAGTGTAATTAGGACTATTTAATTACACCAACAGTAACCATTTGACATTAGTGTGGAGACATTTGAGCAATATTTGGAGGAGTAATCATTGAGTTTTATTTCCTCATATTCCTTGTAGGAATGAGGAGAAAATCACATACTTTTGTGGTTTTATTTCATCATAAAGGGATGAATGCATTTTTTTTTCAAGCTTGGATCATCTTTGAAATTCATTGTTAAGAAACTATGTACCATTTGTAGGAGATTATACATTGATTAGGGGATACATGGTCATCCTTCTTCTTCTCTCTTATGGGAATGTTATTTTCCTCACATGGGGTTTTTAACTTCTTGTGATGGTGTGGAAATGAGGTGTTCACTAGTTTATGTATGAAAACAAAGAACTAGGCCTATTCCTACTTATTTACATTAAGGAGAGTGGATCTAGTTGGCTCAAACTCAAATTTGATTGAAAAGGATTGGACACAAGGTGAATCCAACCACTCCTTGTTTGAGTTGAAAATGACCATGGAAAGATGTGAATTAAATGCTAGTTCTAGGGCCAACTATGAGAAATTAAAAATATTTAACACACACATAAAATCTCAGAACATACATGCAAAAAATGATTATAGATCTAGAAAGAGGAGACAGATAGGATCTTGAGTCTAAAATTTGGGTTGAAATCAGGAGGTCAATGTCGCCTTGGGAATCCCTGTCCTACAAGATGAATTTTTGAGCACTGAATTGTTGGTATTAAGGAACACTGAGAGGGGTGGGGGGGGGGGGTGAATCAGTGTTCTGCAATTTTTAACCTTTTTAATTTGATTCTTAAACCTTATACTACATGCACTAAAAATCAAAGTATTGAAGAAAAAAAAAATCCACAATACCACAACACAGGATTTTTGCACGAAAACCCAGTTAAGGGAAAAACCACGGTTGGGATGGAACCCACAAGATTTACTCTACAGAAGTAAATAACCCTATTAAAGGTTTAATTACAAATAATGGAATTCACATGCATTTATTATTATAGTCTAGAGCTCACTACTCAATTAAAAAATGGAAGGCTTACTTCCTTACAAAAGTATGGACTAAAATCCACAAGAAGATTGGACTAGTGCGCAACATCAAAAAATGCTAGATCAATTGCAATTAAGTACAATATACTGATTAAATAATCTTCATGAAAAATCTCTTCTCTGATATCATTCAAACCTCAAATCATCATAGATCGCACATCAATACATACCATATATTCCAAAATGATCAACCAAGTCAATCTTTTATATCTGCTTCACAAATTAAATCATCACCTAGGTCGACCTCAAAAAAATTTAAAAAATAATGTAATGTATATAACTGTTGGTTGGATCATCATGAAAAAAAATGTGGACCAAAAATAATTTCCCACATGCTATCAACCATGTCGAGAAATCATACTCAAACTCAAAAGAATTTACCAAAATTGATTTGATAGGATCACATAAGGATCAACTATACCTTATCATTGTTCCTCACTATTAACCCAAAATTTGATACAAAGAACCCTTAACATGATCAAATGATAACATCAACTGATGTGAAGTTGGGATATGGTAGAGTATACCTTCATTATTGTTGAATTTATTAGGATTGCTGCAAATGTATTAATATTGCCTCTACATTATATGTTTTTCAAGAGAAATGATCTCTCTTTTATATCGAGAAAGAGGCTAGGAGAGACATGTCCCTTCATGGGACATGTCTATTCATTATAATGTTTCATTAATCAATCATATATATTAGTATAAGTTTGCATAATATATATTAATAATAATAAATAGAATATAACACACACACACACACACACACACACACACATATACCAATACAATATATTATTATTAATCAATATCCAAACTTATTATATGTATTCTAAATGATTATACGATTGAAGATACAAACATTAAAAATCCCTCTTAGCTATGGAGGATGATCAAACAAAATGTGTAGGGGTCTTCCTTGTCAACACTTATGATCCTCACCATAGCTACACAAAATTGCTATAATCATGAACACCCCCTCTTAGCTAGGGAGGATAAATATATTACCTCAATGTAATATGTGAGTATAGATAATCATTTAAAATTTATATCATTTTACTGATATCATGAGCAATGGTCTTTAAGTATCAAATCCATGATACTCACCAAGTACTCAGAGCAATGGTCTCCAAATATCAACTCACAAGATATTCACCAAGTGCTCAAAAAATGATTATCATGAGTAATGGTCTCCAAGTATGAAATCCATGATACTCACCAAGTACATAGAGTAATATGTGAGTATAGATAATCATTTAAAATTTATATCATTTTACTGATATCACGAGCAATGGTCTTCAAGTATCAAATCCATGATACTCACCAAGTACTCAGAGAAATGGTCTCCAAATATCAACTCACATGATATTCACCAAGTGCTCTAAAATGATTATCATGAGTAATGGTCTCCAAGTATCAAATCCATGATACTCACCAAGTACTCAAGATGTCTTGTATGATATGTGCACTAGTATCACATATGTGAGACTTACCATATAGACATGATATTATATAGACTAATCATGACATGACTACATATATTACATCACATAATATCCAACATGAAGATCTCTAAGTCATCTATGGTTTATTTAAAAATATAAACCTTATGATATCTACCATGATGTATAAGAGATCCTAACCATCATGACATGTCCACGGATATCAAGTCACATGATATCCATCATGATGGAGATGTTGTAAAGTTGTCACCTCACAACATCAATCAAATACAAGTGTTCATTGTCGAAAAGTTGTCACCTTTCTCCAATGTTCACACTAGGGCCCATAAGTTTTGGAGTCACACACATGAAATCCACCCTGGCTCATCTCAGAGGGTGGATCCATCATGGCTCATCCCAAAGGGTGGAAACAAGGGATTTCACCTTAGACTTCTCTCTCAAAGAGAAGAATGCAATAACATACAAGATAATAGATCATATATATTGAAACTCCTTTTCATCTAAGGCTTCATTCTCCAACATACTTGTAGACACTAAAAAATGGTTAATACCTATGTGTCCCCTTTTTTTTAACACGTCTTCAATGTCTAATTATCGTCCCTAATTTACTAATATTTCTCCTCGATTTCTCTTCATTTTTGACCTAATCAATCTCTTTTGAAATCAATTCAATCTATTATCAGAACTATGAAAATCATCAAAATCGATCCTTTGTCTCATCAAAATCATCAGTTTGGTCAAATCAATTAATTTCCCTTCTTTAGGGGTAGATAACCCATAATTTATCCCTAAGTCTTAGCCTTGATAAATAAATTACATTTATTTATCCCCTTTTCCCTAAGTTTCAAAATTAATTAATTGACTAATTATTGATTTATGGAATTTTCATAATTCCTAAATCCTAATTTCCATTTTGTGGGAATAAATGAATTTTAAAATTTAATAATTCCCTCCTTTTTCCAAATAGGATTTTATCCCTTAATTTGTGCTTCACCCATTTTTCTAGCTACCACTTCCTCTTTTCTAGCCTCCACTTCCTCTTTTTTAGCCTCCACCTTCCCTTTTCCTTTTGTCATAAATTGTCATAGTTTATGACAATTTTCCTTTTTCCCTTTTGTCATAAATTGTCATAGTTTATGACAATTTCCCTTTTTTTTCCTTTTGTCATATTTGTCATAGTTTATGACAAATTTCCATTTTTTAACTCACTAATTTCTAATTGTGCATTCAATTTGTCATAAATTGTCATTTTAATGACAATTTTCCTCTTTCAAATTTTCTAATTTCCATAATCTATGACAATTTTCATTTTGCACATCAATTTGCTAATTTTGAGATTTGCTCTTCAAATTCTATAAATTGAGATCATTTCTCTCATTTTTGTTTAACCACACTCCTAGTATTCTCTCTCTATCATTTTGCTTTCAATCATTTTGTGCAGATTTTTGTCAAGAATCATAGAGCTACATCACATAATTTTTATGGAGAAGAAAGGAGAACATAGGAGCTACACTTGAAAGGGAGTTTTGTTGTTTAAATTCTTTTATTTTCAAGTGGATTTTATGGTAGATTAGATTGGTTTGCATATTTTATTTATGAGATTTGTGGTTCTCTCATTTATGCTTTCTATACCATTTTTTTAGTCTTACATTTGGTGAACCCAACATGAACATGCAAATCTGATTTTGTTTCTTGTTTTTCATGTGTTTTGTAGGTAGAGGAACAAGATTTGTGTATTTTGGAGCCTAACTTGTGATACATGCAGATTTTTTATTTCAAACATGCAACAAATCAGATTTTTTTAATTGGGCATTTAAAATGAACAACAATTTTTACATATCTTAATTAGTCTTTAAAATGAACTACAAATGCACATAGACTAAGTAGTGGGCTAAATGAACAAAAAAATTCACATAGTCTAATTAGGAGGATAAATGAACATCAAATTTCACATAGCCGAATTAGTGGGTAAATGAACTACAAATTGCATATAGTCTAATTAGATGGATCAAAGAACCCAACAATTTTCACATAATTTTAATTAGGAAGGGAAAGAACAACAAAGTTTTCTATTTTGATCAAATTTCCTTTCTTAATGGGTTAATGAACAACACTTATCATGCAATTTTAATTAGGAAGGAAAAGAATCTTAAATTGTGTTTTCTATCACATTTCTTATCTAATTGGAAAATGAACATTTTCTTTTACGTGCTTGGCGTGTCTTATTTGTGTAATCCCAAAGAATTGTAGGACGTATCCTTTCCCCTCACCTTCGCGGATCTTGGGTGAAGAGAAATCTATGAAATTCTTTTAGAGAGGCCTGCCTTGGACCAAGGTGTTCACTTTGAATGCCCTAAGGGACGACCTCAAGTGGTAATAGGCCAAAGCCAGGTCTCCATCCAAATTGCTATACAAATGTATGATTGTGACTAATAATCCAATCAACAGTGTGGTTAGGTGATAGCTCTCCTCTAATACCCTAGTGGTGCGTAAAACCTTGGTTCTCAAGGCTGGGAGACCTCTCGAGGGAGTTTATCACACACCCATTAAACTGGATGTCCCAAATTAAAAAACTTGTTGTAGTTGGCCAAATTCCTTCTTTTCACTGATGCAAGGGGTCACCCATGCCTGTAAAGACATCCCACACTTTCACGGCTCTTGGTAGAGACAATAGTTCCTTGGGAAGTGATGACCCTTGGAATTCGAAGCTTAGTGTGCCTGAGAAGTGAGTGCATTGTAAGGGGGAGCCCATGCCTCCAAGATTCTAAGTTGTCCACCCTGAGTAGGTGCGACTAAACCTAGTTCAAGTGGGAATTTAGTGGATACTGTCCTTCAAGCCTAGGTTGTGGTGTTCTTGTTTCACTTTTTACAACAACTATTCTTCTTGATGTGTCTTATGTGAGTGTTCAAACATTGTAATTAATTTCCACAAAACACTTCAAAATATATCATAACACCTTTGCAAAAACATTTCAAAAACCTTGTCAAAAGCATTCCAAGATCATTTCAAAACCTTGCCATAGACTTTGCTAAAAATGAAATATTTTCCTTGGAGTCTTGTTGTAATCTTAGGGTAACCTTTTGCATAAGTAGTCCTCATTTTTCATCTCCATATCATTGTCCTTGCATGCATTGCATTATCTTCCCTTGCTTTGCATTTCCATTTTTCAAGTCCTTGCATTAAACTATCCTCATTATAGTTCCTTTGCATAAGTCCTCATTTTGCACTTAGAACCTTTAAAATCCTTTTGCAAAATCCCACAAAAATCCAAATTTTTAGTCTTTCCTTATGTTATTGAAGAAAGGATCTTGACTTGGTCCCTTTTATCCCTCTTATCAAAATTGTCCTTTTGTCAAACTCCACCTTTGTCATGTTGGATTTGACACAATGCCTTTTTTTCCAAACATATTTGTCCCTTTGATCCTTTCAAGTCAAGATCCCTATTCAATTTCCTAAGGTTATACCCTTAGATTTGTATTTTCCAAAGATTTTGTCAAAGTTTAAAAATCCCAAAAATATAGTTTGCATAATTTGCATTTTCAAAAACCCAAATCATAAGTCCAAATCCTAAGTTGCACTTTCATATCATTTCAAAATTCTTTTAAAAAATCCAAAAACATAGTTGCATTTTGCATAATCATTTTCAAATTCCTAAAAATCCAATTCTTTTTTTTTGCATTTTGATTTCTCCTTAATTTGAATTTTGCATTATCATTTTCTTAGAAGTCCTTTCATACTTTAGGTTGCATTGACATTTTCCTAAATTTCCAAAAATCCAAAAAAATTGCAAACACTTATCTCCTTAAGTTGCATTTTTCATTATCATTTTCTTAGAAGTCCTTTCATACTTTAGGTTGCATCATCATACTTTAAGTTTTCAAAAAACCCCCCAAATCTTGCATATCCTTAGTTGCATATAGTCATCAATTCAATTAGGAAACAAAGTTCCTATCAACCCATGTACACACAAGCACACTTTGACCCAAGACAAGGTTTATCTTTGCAAACACAAGGTTTTGACCAAAACAACATGTACCTTCTAAGACAAGAGACCCAAGCACCTTATGACACAAACATTTTCCAACCCATGGATATTTCAAGTAAGAACACATAAATACCCTTTGATCCTGGACAAAGCACACAATTGCAAACACAAGGTTATGACACAAGACCCATATTCCCTTCAAGAAAAGATAACACCAACATCATGTACCCTCCAAGACAAGGGATCCAAACACCTCCTGAACCAAGACAAATGAAATTCTCATATGATCAATCACATCAGTCTCACACATACCTAATCCAAAAATTACAAGAAAACTTGTATAAAGAAATGAAAATCTTTGAGGAGAAGGTTAATAAGATGATGGCTAATGGAAATTTTGGTAAAATAGACTTTCTATTTCTCATTGAAAAATCAAATATGCTCGAACTTATTTCACAGCTAGATGAAGCAAAAGAAAACTTCAAGAAAGCACAATCCAATCACATTCAAGACAAAAATTTGGTCAACCAAGTCCCAAGGAAATCATTCAAACAAATTCCAAATCAAACCTTTGAACTAGAGAATGGTGTAAATAAATGGGGACCTCCACCTAATAATGGACCAATATTTATTCCAATGCAACCAAGTGTCCCTAAAACAATTTCATAACCTCTTTTTCCAATCATGCAAACAATTCAAACAATACCAAGATCAAAAACAAGTTTTCCTCCAAAAACATTTAATGTTAATGAACAACCTTTTATGTCATCAAATCAAACAATTTTTTCTCAAAAAAGCACAAGTTCAAACATATCAAACACAATAAATGATCAACCTTTTGTGGGACATATTACATCAAACAATTATTCAATTTCAAACATTAATGTGGTTTCACCAACAAGATCAACCAAAAAGAATAAAAATTCCAAATCCAACTTCTTAAAAGATTTTCTTCAACAATTTGGTTTTAATAATTCACTGATGTCTAGCAATGACCCCTCCCAAAACAATAAGATGGATGACATACATATTTCCTCTCAAGAAATTGACCTTCAAGAAACATCCATGTTACCTTCCATATCCTTATCCCTTAAACATTCACAAGAGAAATTCCCTCCATCACCTTCAAGTCACACTTTCAATGATGAAACCTTCCAAGGGCTATCCATAGAATAAATTTGAGCTAATCCCATTAATGATGGAAATCCCTTTATGCTAGATCTAATTCCACCATGTCCTCCATTTGCAATAAATCCTATTCAAGATATTTCTATTCAAAGTCCTCCTTCTTCATTGCAAAACATTGACCCCTTTTCGAAAGAGTCCCATGAAAAGTCCATCATCCCCATGTCAAAACATTGATCCCTTACCAAATTCTCCCATACATATCCAAATTCAAACCCCATATCAAGAGGGTAAACTAAAGCATGAAGAAATAAGTCCAAAAATAAATCAAGATCAAGATCCAAAAAATGACCAATCCTATCCAATTGTTGACCAAGATTCCACTTCCCTTGAACTTCATGATGATATTATTATCCCTATACTTCCTATCCAAGATCACCCCCTTCCATGTCAAGAAAAAAATGTCCTTCCAAGTCCCATTGACCTTCCCCTCCCTAAGAAAGATCATGATCCACCTTCCATTCCTTCCAATAATTCCATTCAAAACCAAGAGTATAATACCCTTATATTGGAATCCAATGGACCCCCTCCAAGTCAAGATCAAAGTATCTCTTCACTTTCATGTCCTCCACAAGAGCCCATCATCCCTTTGGATCCTCCACAAGATCTGATTTTCCCTTTGGATCCTCCACAAGATCCATCCATCCCTTCATGTCCTTTCCCTTATCTTCCATATCCTTTGCAAGATTCTATCCTGCTAGATGATCCTATCACTATCCTCATTCCATTGTAGGATCTCCATATTCTTCCTGATCCCCCTCATGATACAAATACATTTATGCAAGATGTTCATGAACCCCTTACACTTCAAATAGTTTCCTATAGTTCTATATAGTCTAGTCCATCTCATTATCATATCAGCCCTTCCATACCATGCACACCTCAAATAAACTTGCGTCTTGTAGCAAGTATCCCATCGTTCAAAAGAAATGTCAAGTTAAATGGGTAAGAATTCAAGACCAAAGTATATCAAAACCATTTCATGTTAAATAAAAGTCTAAAGGTCATGACCTCAGTCATAAAATTCACTCTCAAGGCGTTGGTATCCTTTCCAAATCAAAGTTTAAGTGTATACCTCCTCCTTCACCCCTTCCATCCATTTTAGGTCCATATATTCCTCCATCCACTAGTTCACAATCCACTTACCCTTTCCCATATGCAAGTCAACAAAGGCACACATCTTTGAGAACCTTTCATCCATCCAATAGACCTCCATACAATTCCTATCCATCCATGAATCCCCTTCATTTTCCAAGCAATTTGGATGCCAAGCATAAAGTCCATAATTCAAGAAATCCACATGTAGTCAAGGATCAACATGTCTAATCTAATCGACATGTGAAATCAAAGAAAAATATGATCCAAAAAGAAAAAGAAAAAGAAATATAAAAAAGGTAACAAAGGCCTATTGAGAAAAATATAAAGTCCAAAGAAACATGGCTTCCTAAATCTCTTTTGCAAACAATGCAATCAAAGGACCCACAAAAAAAATAAAAATCAAAATGCATGTGGATTCCCAAGAAGCTTCTTGAAGCATAGATTCCTAAAGAAAAATCCAAGTTGGTATCCCTTCATTTAAAAGCCTTCCATCATCCAAATCCATTTTGGGTCCTTTTGTCCCAAAATCTACATCCATTCCTCCATCGAGTCCAAGATCTCCTTTCCTTCCATCACCCCATCACCCCTCAAGGTGTGTGCTAATTTTGTTATTGCATCCCTTTCCATCCACTCAAAATCAAGCCTTCTTCTACTCCCTCCATTTTCCAATACCTCTTTTCCAACCTTTCATTCAGCCTATCCAATCATTTACCTAATCCTTATCATTACCCTACCAATGTCTTTGAGCATACTATCATAGTCATGGACCATTATTACATGTGCTTTCAAGAGCATTGTCCAAATAAAAAGGTGCTTGAGTCCTTTTTCCATGTCATGTCATGCATCCATCATCTTCCAAAATGTCAAAAAATCCAAAAAAAAGTAAAAAAAATACAAAAAAAAAAGTTGCCTTGATGAAAACTTGGCAAACAGGCATCTTGGTAACACAAAAAAAGAATAAAGAGAAATAATTTCATCCAATAGTGAAAACCTAGAAAATAGGCACTTTGGGCAAGTACCATGATGAAAACCTGGCAAACAGGCATCATGCGTAATTTGTGAACATCTTGCATTCCATACTTGGGGCCAGATTTTGTTGATATTTTCATATCCTATTATACCCCTATCATTTCCTTCATTATCCCTATCATCTCCTCCATTATCCTATCAACTTCCATATTCCCTTTTTCCCAACTTTGATCTTGACAAGGTTACAGATTCTCCCAAAGGCATTACATGTCATATTGCTTATCCTATCACATCCCTTTGATCCATATTGGCTATCCTATTCTCACCTCTGATCCTTCAGTCCATATCCTTTCCCTTTGTCCACTATTGATCTTGCTTTCCCTATTCATATCCTATCCTTTTTCCTATCAGAATCCCTATCTTGGTCTTGATAAAAATAAGGACGTAAAACTACAAAACATTTTAAAAAAAAACCTCTTGACATGTACAGTCCTATACATCACATGACATCTGGTGCCAATAGTCCCAATGTCCTATCATTATCCTACACAATCCCTCCATTTGGCAAAAACATAATCCTTCCATTCTGTGGAGTCCTTGGCAATCCAAACAAAGCTTTAATGATATACTCAGCAACTCTTTTGGCCTTCATCCATCTACCAACCTATCCATCAATCCATAATGTCCCTGCCTTGCTAGACACTGGGGGCAATTCTTGCTTGTAAATATCCTTAATGATCCTAAAAAAATCCTAAAAATTCAAATATGAAGCTGAAAAAAATCCTAAAAACTATAAAATGATCCTAAAAAAATCCTAAAAATTCAAATATGATCCTGAAAAAATTCAAAAAAATCAAATAAGTCCTTAAAAAATCCTAAAAATTCAAATATGAGGTTGAAAAAAATCTTTAAAATTTCAAAATGTCCTTAAAAAAAGCACAAAAAAATAAAATATTTTCAAAATCTTAAAAATCAAATCCTTCAAAAAATCATGCAATAAATTTATACATAACCATTTCTATGCTTTCAATAAGTTTTCCTTTGTGGCAAGACAAACATTTCAGCAGATGCAATCTTAAGACTTTTCAAACATTGCACTTAACGAAATCATGCATCAACAGACAAACTATCCAATCATGTCAGCGATCAATCAGATTAAAATTGTCCAATCAATCAATTAATAAACAATTTGTCCTTTATAAAACCTATCACTAGTCTTATACAGGGTGTTGTATACTCAAAACCAGGTGGTATCTATCTTAGACGGGGTACTTCATTCCTGAAACCAGACACTATCATTATCAAACCAAAACTATCAATTTTGACAACTAGATCAGAATGGTTGTTGGCTTGCTTGTTTTAGTGAGTCTTATATTTTATTGATTTATCTTTTTTTATTTTGTCTTCTACTTGTTTGATGATCTCATGAAATTCTAGGGCATTTAATTAATATGTGTCAGGAAAGATGATATCATTCTCTGTTTGCTATGTGTTTGTTTTACGCAAATGGATCACATTATCATCTTGGCTTTCAGTGCCATGGTGCGATGCATCCACTTTTTCCATATTAAATAAAGCTCTAATGACATTAAATGTACTTATGAAAGAAAGTTTCATCATTACTAATTTTTATCCATCTAATTTTTAGCCTTTTACTAACATTCCTTCCTTTAGTCCTTCCAATCATTCTCTTTTCCAAAAATTATCCTCGAATCAATTTCCGCCCAATTTTTTTGAGGGGGCATCCACCTCCCTTTTTTCCATCCACTGGGGCATGATTCTTTATTTTTATTTGAACCAATGCTCATAATCACATTGTCTCAAAGAGGGGCAAAATGTAGACACTAAAAAATGGTTCATACTTATGTGTCCCCTTTTTTTAACATGTCTTCAATGTCTAATTCTCATCCCTAATTTACTAACATTTCTCCTCCATTTCTCCTCATTTTTTACCTAATCAATCTCTTTTGAAATCAATTCAATCCATTATCAGAATTATCAAAATCATCAAAATTGATCCTTTGTCTCATCAAAATCATCAGTTTGGTCAAATCAATTAATTTCCCTTCTTTAGTGGTAGATAACCCATAATTTATCCCTAAGTCTTAGCCTTGATAAATACATTACATTTATTTATCCCCTTTTCCCTAAGTTTCACAATTAATTAATTTAACATTAATTAACTGTCTAATTATTGATTTATAGAATTTTCATAATTCCTAAATCCCAATTTCCATTTTGTGGCAATAAATGAATTTTAAAATTTAATAATTCCCTCCTTTTTCCAAATGGGATTTTATCCCTTAATTTGTGCTTCACCCACTCTTCTAGCTACCACTTCCTCTTTTCTAGCCCCCACTTCCTCTTTTTTAGCCTCCACCTTCCGTTTTCCTTTTGTCATAAATTGTCATAGTTTATGACAATTTTCCTTTTTCCCTATTATCATAAATTGTCATAGTTTATGACAATTTCCCTTTTTTCCCTTTTGTCATATTTGTCATAGTTTATGACAAATTTCCATTTTTTAACTCACTAATTTCTAATTGTGCATTCAATTTGTCATAAATTGTCATTTTAATGACAATTTTCCTCTTTCAAATTTTCTAATTTCCATAATCTATGACAATTTCCATTTTGCACATCAATTTGCTAATTTTGAGATTTGCTCTTCAAATTCTATAAATTGAGATCATTTCTCTCATTTTTGTTTAACCGCACTCCTAGTATTCTCTCTCTATCATTTTGCTTTCAATCATTTTGTGCAGATTTTTGTCAAGAATCATAGAGCTACATCACATCATTTTTATGGAGAAGAAAGGAGAACATAGGAGCTACACTTGAAAGGGATTTTTGTTGTTTAAATTCTTTTATTTTCAAGTGGATTTTATGGTAGATTAGATTGGTTTGCATATTTTATTTATGAGATTTTTGGTTCTCTCATTTATGCTCTCTATACCATTTTTCTAGTCTTACAATACCAAGTTTATCTTTAAGGTACACAACCTTCCCTCTAGCATGAAAACTTGGTGAGAATATCAAACATATGTTCTGTAGTGATAATTTACCTTGAATAGCATGCTTATGCATATATCTCTTATATAGTTTTCATCACTCTAGGTGAACCCTGAGTTATGTAGGAGTTAGCATAAAGGCATTTCAACCTGCACACATGAGACTCAATCTCATGATCATAGTCCTCTGGATGCTTCCTTTAAGGTCTTGTAACAACCTCCTCACCTCCTCATCCAAGGTTTTTTTTAGACGAACTATCATATTCCCTCTGAATCTAATATCAACCTTTTACGAGCAAGTCGTGTCTTTGTTCTTTAGTCTACATTAATCTCTTTTCTTGAATTCTCAACCATCTATCTAGGAATATCATGGCCTAGATATCTGCATAAAAGCCTTCTAGCTCACATACATAGAACTACTTCATTTGAATTCACAATTTTCTTCCTTTTATAGTTTCCTGGTCACTGGGGACACCATCTCGATACAACCTACCCTTCTAAGATCCAAGAGACTCTCATCATCTGGTACATGATCATTTTGATCATAATATTATTCATAGGAGTATTTTCTCATACACAAATGTACTTGTATGATTCCATAGTAACATGAGTGAATGTAATAAACTATGGATTTATCTTCAAGCTGGGCAACACCAAGCATTCATGATAATCTGGCTTCCATGTAAAGCTCCAAGTACATGTATCAACCTTTTGACCTTCTCATTCAAGGTTTATTATAATAGATAAAGTGTCAGACTCCCTTTGAATCTGATAGACATCCTTCTTTTCCTGCAAGAGCATCCTCGAAAAAAATAAAGACAAATAGATCTTATAGTATGTATTGAAATAAGAGAATACGAGAGATTAGAAATAGAATACTTAGAAATTGAACTCAAAAGAAAATATTGATTACATGTAGTTAAAGAATATTCTTCAACTTCTCTCACTAACATATATGTACACCCTTTGAACAATAACCTTCATTTTTGTATACTTTGAACATTATAGCATATAGTGTTCTTATAAGTTCTCTAACTCTTGAGTCATGAGAAACACAAAGTCTTCAGAAAGAGCAAGCACTTTGCTTTGAATTAGGGCCCACTCTCCATGCTCGAATTGTCAGTTGTAATATAATGTTTCCACATAATCATCCTTGTTGTCAATGTAGGAGTCGACGATCACATTCTTGTCATTGCCTTCTCATAATATCAATTCTATTATTACTGATTTAGTGTTTCACTATTTTGTCTTTCCATATGTCTTCCAACACATCTTCATATCACTGGAATTAGTTATTCTTGTAATTATTGTCAGATGAGTCGGTAGCTATCATAGTAAGTTAGTTGTAGCTTGTAGGAGTCCATCATCCATGAATTCCAAGTTGTGTAATGACTATAGATCATCAACCAAGATTGAGTCATATCGCTGAGTCAATTAATTAGCACAAATATTGTTTTGCTAATACCTACTGCCATTCAATCTGAGAATCTTCCAATGTGGATAGCCACGTCCTCCTTTAAAGAATGAATTCCATTATTAGAAATGTCATCGTGTGGCCTTGTGCTTATGATTGTCATTTTGTCCTGTATGTAAACCCTTTTTTTATCAAATTATCTCCAAGCTAATGTAAGCGCACTAAATAATCTGGTGACTCATAACCACATTTCAAGTTGGTATTATTTTTGGTGTATCTTATGATCACTGCGGTCAATAGACATGATGGATGGTCTCTTTGGGTTGGGAGATGACACACTATTGAACCCCATTACAATTTACTTCTCATCAAATGCCCATAACGCAGACTCTCGACAACCTTTGTATATAGCCCTACGACCCAAGCTTTTCACATTGGATGTTAATATAGAGGATATCATGTCACCTTCTAGCAACTTCTTCATTGCCTATAATCTATGGACATCTTAAAGAAGGAATGGTTAGAAGATGCCAAAAAATGATCTCTCATATAGTTTCTCTCAAATCGGTATTCCCAGTACAATTAACACCTTTTCTACCTAGAAATCACCATTATCGCTAAACACACATAGTGATATACATCTTGCAAACAGTATCATATGCATCAGTTCTTTTTTCATAGAAAATTCAAATACGTATCACAGATGATCTGATCAACATCCAAACCATCATTACTCATTGCATGTAGAGGTTTCATTCCAAATATCAGATTTATTTCATATCAGAATCTGTCATACTCAAAGGCATCCAAGCCACTCATCAACATTGTTGTTAGTTGAAGTCCAACTATCACAGTCACATATTTACTTCAGATTGGCATTGGTTTAGCTTGAATGATCAATATGATGTGTATGTGCACATATAATGATCCACACTATTCCTACAATTTCCTAGATGGCTTCAGTCTGAGATACAATGAGATCTAGTGGTTGAGCGGCTATGGTCAAAACCATGGCTTTGATACCATGTTGAATTTATTAGGATCACGACAAATGTATTAACAATGCCTCTACATTATATGTTTTCCAAGAGAAATGATCTCTCTTTTATATTGAGAAAGAGGCTAGGAGAGACATGTCCCTTCATGGGACATGTCTATTCATTATAATGTTTCATTAATCAATCATATATATTAGTATAAGTTTGCATAATATATATTAATAATATATATATATATATATATATATATATATACCAATACAATATATTATTATTAATTAATATCTAAAATTATTATATGTATTCTAAATGATTAGATGACTGAAGCTACAAATGTTAACAATTATGCTTCCCCTAGGTTCTCAAAATCCAAAACTAGGTAGCCATAGTGAACCTTTTTCCAAAACCTGTCAACTATCTTGTTTCTTCTATACTTAGCCAAATATTCCTTCAATGCTTTAGAATTTTCAAAACATGATATACAAATATGTGCAATACATTTTGTTTCCATAAATGGAAACACCTAAACCATTAAGAGTAGTGTCTCTTCCCAACAATCTCCCCCTTTGGCATTGATGGAAACACTTGGTAAAAAATGACTAAGTGTAAAGAATGCCAAAGATACAAATTAGTTTTACTCAAAACTCATATTCTCCCCCTGACTTGAATATCCATTTTTCATTGCATATCTCTCCCCTGGGTGACCCCATAATAGTGGATTACACTTTTTTAGACATGTTCTAATTTTTGTTGAAAAAACATATTTTTAATAAAATATGATGATTTAAAACTTTAGAGGTTCCATTTGAAGAAATTAATTATAAATGGTTAGCTCAAAGCCTCTTAGATAAAAAAACATTGATATAACATCTATATTCCTCATTCATACCTACAATGAAGTCTCCTTCGCACCTATTAAAATGCTGGCAAAAAATCACTTCGACTTTATCTTTTGGCAGATCAAATGAATCCATTTGACAAACCTATCTATGTAGTAAGGTACTACTAAGAAAAACATTTCCAATGATTATAATGTTAATATTTAATAAGTTTATTATAACTTTGTAGTTTTAGTTTTACTAAACATAGATATTTAACCATATGTCTACCTCTATGTTTGATGCTTATGGAAAAATAGTAAATGAGAGAAAAACAATCTTAAAATATCTATGCCCTAGGTATTGAAGTTATCTTTCTATAAAAAAAACTAAAAATGAAATTGGACAAATACACGACAAGTTATAAGCTATGTAGTCAAGGTATGTCAAAATTACAGTTTAGTCAACTTCAAAAGTTAGTAAAATATGCAATAATCGTGATAATGGCATCAAACCAATTGCATGCCCATTGTATGGATGTTACAAAACTAAATTCAAAAGAAGCACATTGATATCTATTTTAGAAAAAAAGTTATTCTCTATGAAAATAATATAACTCTTTGAAAATAAAGTTTTCAACAACATACCAATTTTCGTGGGAGAAAGAAAAAACCATTCAAATCAATTCAAAAATAAAAATAAAAAATACATTTTGAATCTAGACAAAAAATCTTAAAAGACTCTAATTTACTGCATCTTCCTATTTCAAATGGTTTAACGACAATATGAATCTGAATCTGAAAGTATTTTTCAAAATGTAGAGTTCAGTGCCCGTTTAGGCAAAAACGTGTAACCCACTATTGTGAGTTCACCCCCATTTGACATCAATGACAAAGATAGGGGTCCACAACCAAATTTTTTTACTCAAATTTCCTATATATGTCACATATACAATTAAACCTTTCATACTTAAAAAATCTTGAAGACATGTATCATAAAAAGTGTTCTTTAAGGAACTAAAATCCTTATCCCTACTCTTCTTTAGACTCTCAATAATCTATATCTGTCCAACAATGCATAAGCAAGATTCTATGCCAATTGTAGATTAGATGCATGTGGTGAACCAAATGCAGATTCTACCTCTTTCAACCACTAAACAGAGTGTGCATCTTATGAGAAATTAACCTTCTAAGCTTACTGATTCTCCCAATAACTCTTTCCTTTTCTATAATCAAAATTTTAATCAATTATCAATTAGAGAAATTACCCATCCTTCATGACTGGATACTGATATTGACAAAGGATCAAATGATGTAGAGAATTCAAATAAATTTTTCTCATTCTCCTTGATTAAATTCTCTAAGTCATCAACACATTTAGGATAGGATATGCATTGTTTATACACCTTTCATCCTTCTGATAAATCATCTTTGATTCTTTCATTCCAACTCCTAAATATATTTTTTCCTTAGCATTTAAGGCACATAAGTAATTGTATCCCTTTTCATCAAACTCATCCTTTACTTTGATCATAGAATATTTTTCTACATAATCAGTGTGTGTACTTACAAAATTTATTAGAACTTTTAGCTGGCCAGATGGTTTGTCCTTTTGATCTCTCACATGCGTAGGAAAAATCTTTTCCAGCACATCAGATTTAAAGCTTAAAAGTTTACTGTCCTTGATGCATGTCTTCAATATTTCTCTCCTTGCCTTTGCTTGTGCCACTGATGCAAGTTACACCATTTGAATATGAATGAGTGTTTCAAGACTGATATGAAATTTGATTATATCTACATCATCCAATTCCATCTTGTCTTCATCTAATAACTCCTTCATTGCCTCAACAATGTCTCTTGCCTCAAATTTTATCTCTTTTATCTTTACCTCAATTATCTTCTCTTCTGTGACCATTTCAATCTGAACCTCCATTTGAAATGATTGTTCCACAACTATAACCTTCTCACTTTCATCTTTCTTTTCTTCCTCACCATCTCTCTTCTTTCCTTCAACATTTCCCTTATCACCTTGAATATCAATCATAGGAGCAATGAAAATACCAATAGGAACTCCAGAGATATATACATTAAGAACTTTATCTACTATAGGAATACTTCTTTGCAATGGTTCAATGTCAGGGACATTGGTTTCACAAGTATTACCATCCTATTTAACCACCTCAAATTTATTTTCCAACAAGATCTTCTCCATAATCTTTTCTGTATCATGTATAACTTCATCAATTTTCCCAATCATCAACTTATTGATTCTTGTCTTTCTTCTTAATTCCTTCTTGGCCTCCTCAAGAAATTTGTTCATTTCATCCACAAAAATAACTAGATAAATACTAATTAAGGCATGTTCACTTATCCTCTTATGCTATTTATGTGCATTCAATATCCTCATTTCCAAAATGTCAAACAACTCTTCAGGAATATCTGACATTGTCTCAACAAGTGCTCTATTGTATTTCCATAGATACTCTATAATTTCTTCTTCAAGTAACCTCTTTACATTATCATTAAGTTTGTCAAAGAATTTGTGAAGTGGCCCCAAGTTTCCATGTGTTATTGAATTCTTAGCAACATTGTTAATTGACATAGTAGGTTTTCTATTGTCAAGTTTCATCTTTTTACTTACTTTCTCTTCACTAGATGGTTTTGCCTTGTTAAATCTAGCTTCTTTGGCCCCTTCTAATCTTAGTTATTTCATTGCATCATTATAATTAGTGACCTCTTCATTGTCTTCAACTACCTAATATTTCCTTGTTTTTTTCTTTCTTTCATTCTCTTTCCTTGTTTACCAGATGGTTTTTCTTGTGATTGTCGCTTTGAACTAACTGACCTTGGTGTACTAGAAGGATTTGCGGGTGGACTTGTAGATTGTGGAGCTGATTTCATTTTTTACATAGATGAGGATGCAATAGGGGTAGTTCTTGGAGTGGTTTCATCCACATCAATCGGTTCCTTTGCTACCTTCTTCTTATATTCTTCCAACTAGTTCTTTTGTGCGTCTCTTAAATTATGCACTAGTATCCCCAAAAAATTTGCTATGTTTTCAACTTATTTTCTTACTTTCCTCTCTTTTCTAGATCTGTTCACCTCTAAATGTACTTTTAGGTTCTTCTTCTTGAATGTACAAATCCTTTCTTCAATATTAGGATCAATGGGTCTTTTAAGAAAATATTGTGCATAGACATCAAGAATAATAACATCTACCTCATAATCCATTGGCATAACCCAAGAAATTCTTGGTTCAATTGCTTCCATCAAATAATCATTTGTCTCAACCATGAAACATATGGTATCCTCATGTTTTTCAACAATGTGTTTAGGAATTCTTTCCCTTAATTGCATCTTCTCTTGAAAACTCTTAAAGAAACCCTATAAGGCACTCCTTGATTTACTATCAAGCATGTAGTATAAGTCTTTGATTTGAACTGCCATAGGTCTATTAATGGACCATTAAATCTTTCCAACATTAGGGAATTCATTCATAAAGTAGAAGAAAATGTATAGAATCAAAGATCCATTCTTGAATATTTTCTTCTCATCCTTAATCTTTGCAAGATTTTCTAACAACTGAATTTTTAGAGATTTACATAGATCATACTCACCATTTTCCTTGATCATCCTATATGCTAAATAGATAATAGTGCAAGAAACTAAATTATCACTGCTTGAATGATATATCTTGTAAGCTAATACCATATTTGTGAACCTCACATTAGGTTGTAGAATGTTATTTACTATCATAGCCCTCTTGTCCCATACAAAACCAACAAGCTCATTAACCAATTTTTTTGATTGATTTGATTGCTGGAAATTCACTGGATGCAAGCCAATAATAATTCTTAGGACCTCCTTAGTTATCTTATAAGGTTTTTCAAGCTAGATAAAATGATCATGTATTATTCTTAAGATATATCTTATCCATTCATTCTCATCAAAAGTAAAAAATTTCATGATCTATGCTATCTTCTTCTCCTCTAAGATCTTATACTCATGTTTCAGATTAGAATTCAATGATAAATCTATAAAAAACTAATGAATCTAATGATTTCCTAACTCATCCCAATTATAGTGAATATAGGCCCTAATATCCTCTACGTGAAGCCAACCATAAGGGACTGTAGAAAATGGACCTTGTGGATCATCTTCCAATGAGTTTTATGAATACTTCTTAAATTTTGGCCTAGGATGGTTGGTAATGTCTACAATCTGGGGCTTATCCTTGACCAAATATGAAATATATCAAACATCACAATGAAAATACCTCTTTTCTATTAAAACAAGGGTTTGATTGCCAAATGTATGATAATTGCCTTAGATCTCACTGAAATCACCTTCAAGAGTTCTCCAAACACTTCTTAATAGTCACAAGGTGAGAAATCAAATAATGAAATGCATTTTTGAGCATTCTCACATCTAAGTTTTTATTTGTAATTAATGCTCTTTTCCCTAATTGATGTTTGGTTCTGAAATTGAGATTAAAAATTATTTTTGTGAACCCTTGAAACTTGCACATATTCCTTTGAAGATTATTTGATCATGTTATAAATACTTTGATACTTTTGGATACATCATTCTCATTCAAGTATCAATTCAAATAATGGAATATGATGGATTTTTTTAGGAAAAAATCCTCCTAGGCTGAAGGCTTAAATCAATTCTATCAAGGATTCTCCACACCAGATTCAGGTGTGGATTGACCATTAGCATCAAAATTACTTTTCAGTACCCATGTCTTGTTCATATTCTTTCTAACTTCTTCCACATCAACCTTCTGCTTTCCTTTATCATTTTTCTGCATTGTTTTATTGTTCACCGGATCTCTTCTGTGCATGTTCACATTTCCCATTCTATAAAATTTTCCAATATGACCTAGATTGTTTCATTTGTAACATACCACATGGACTAACCATACTTGTAGTTTTCATGATCCCCTCTTGATCCTCAATTCTTAGCAATATTTCCAAAATTATTGCATGTAAAGCATCTAACATTCCCTTTGTTACGAGTATTGTTCATCTTTCATTCACTTGATTTATGACCATAGGTATTGCCTTTAAAGCATTGACCAAAAAAAGATGTAGCATTTATCCTATTTATGCATTGTACATCCCTATGAACAAATTTATTGGTTAAAAGTATCTACCATTGACATTTAGAGCATTACATTGTCTTATTGAGGACTTCTTAGGATTTCTATTCTGATTATTTGATGAGAAATTTCTTTGACCTGATCCAAAACTCTCTCCTTTCTCAAAACCAAGACCATGCATATCACCTCTCATTATCTATCTTTCAAGTTGTGCACCAAGCTTTGCTAAGTTTGCCTTGAACTTCTCCTTGAATTCATTTGCAACAACAAGTTCAATCCTAAGAACATTATTCACCCTTTCAAGTTCTTTCTAATTATGTCTAGATTCATCTACGTCAAGTTGTGGTTGACCAAATTCATAATTTAGTCTATGACATTCATCATATTTATCCTTCAAGGATTGCTCAAGAATCTCTTCACTCTTCTTTCTTGTTTCAATCTCCTTACTTAAATTCATCACCATAGATTCCATCTCATGCTTTAAGTTTTCTTTTTCTTTTGCAAGATGCTCACCTCTCAAGGCTTGAGTATCATCATTTGAGTTACCTTTCTACTTTAGTTTCTCAACAAGTTCCTTCCTTTTATCCATAGATTTGTTCAATCTTCCTTTTAATATCTCAATGAAATTTCCATCTTCCTTAAGTATCTTCTTCAATTCCATGACTTGAGCATTAGATTGATCAAGATCTTTAAGTGAAAAAGGAGCTATTTTTGAACACTACTTGAACCTATTGAATCACCCATCAGGATCTTCCTCAAGTTACTAGAATTCCTCCAAGGTACAAAGATCTGATACCAATTATTGGTATTAAGGAACACTAGGAGGGCATGCATGTGGGGGATGAGTAAGTGTTATATGTAATTTTTGACGTTACTAACCTAATTATTAAACCTTATATGAAATTCACTAAGAATCAAAGTACTAAATCACAAAAGAAATATCCAAAACACCATAACACAAGGATTTTTGCATGGAAACTTAGTTAAGGGGAAAACCATGTTGGGGATGGAACCCATAAGATTTACTCTACAAAAGTAAATAAACATGTTAAAGGTTTAAGTAAAAAAGGTGGAATGCAGATAAATTTAGGCTTACAACCTAGATCTCACTGCTCAATCACAAATTGGAAGGCTTACTACCTTACAAAAGTATGAACTAAAATCCATAGGAATACTGAACTGGTGCATGTAACATCAACAAATGCTAGATCCGTTCCATTAAATATAGTATACCAAGTAAATACACTTCATGACAAATATCTTCTTTTCTATCACTCGAACCTCAAATCATCATGCATCGTACATCAATACATACCATATATTCCAAAATAATCAACCAATTCGATCTTATCTATTCGCTTCACAAATTAAATCATCAACTGTGTTGACCTCAAAAATATTTACAAAAATAATGTAACGTGTATAACTATTGACTAGATCACGATGAAAAACATAATGCGGGAAATTTTTTTTTTTCCCACATGCTATCAACCACGTTTTCTCCTCAAACTCAAAAGCGTTTACCAAAACTGATGTCATAGGATCACATAAGGATCAACTATACCTTATCATTGTTCCTTACTTTTAACCCAAAATTTGATACACATAAACTCTTAGCCCGATCAAATAATAAAACCAACTAATATGAATCTAGGATGTGGTAGATTATACCTTCATTATGCTACCCCTAGGTTCTCACCTAAAAATCCAAAACTAGGTAGCCGTACCGAACCTTTTCCCAAAACTTTCCAACTGTCTTGTTTTTTCTATACTTAGCCAAATCCTCCTTCAATCCTTTAGTATGATCAAAATATAATATGAAAAAATGTGGAATGTATTTCTTCTCCATTAATTATAATATATAAGCTATTAAAAAAAATGTCTCTTGCCAACATGAACTAGATTTGGGACCTTGAAACACTACACTTAGCCTTTATTGAATTTTAGTTTGATTTAGGAGGTAAATGATGCCTCAAGTGTCCTTGACCAGGTACATTCTAATAAATTTTGGGGTGGAGCATTGTCTCTATCTTGATTACATTTATGGCTATGGAATCTATCAAAATATTTTAGCTAGACCTAAATATGCACACTAGAGGAGAAACGTTGTATTTGGGCTACATAGGGGTTTTCCTTAATCAAACTCTAGGTTGAGATCCAACCCTACAATGATGATGAATTGAAATAGAAATAGAAATTTGAATTGAAATGCTTGAATGAAATTACTTTACTAAAATGATTATACCTCCAATTGATGAGATAATTTTTTTAGGATAAGTCCTGATGAGCCCAGTTTATGGTTATTTAGTTTATAGTTTTCTGGTTTAGACTTAAAGTATTTCATGAGTTTTCATAAACAATATTTGGACTTTCTATGTTTCTATGATGTGACTATGTGTGTATTTGATACTTTTAAGACTAAAGAAATATGCTGAATATATATATAGATTATGTGGTTATGTATGATGAAATCTGATATTCTTTCCATTCTGCATTAATGGGGTAGTGTTGCTATAGACATGTGATGAGGATACACTAAAGTAGGAAAACTTATTATGAATCTTTATCTTGGTTGTGTGTTGCAGTTTTTGGTGCGCTAATCTCCTGCAGGAAAGAATAAGTCAGCAGGCAATGAAGACTCAGGATCGGAGTGGCATCATCAAGACAAGTAACTACTTTCAAGTTTCATAATGGTTCCACTATTCTAGTCAGTAGCAGTTGCTGTTGTAGACTGACTCAATTCAAGTATTAGGTGTTTTGGAGGAAATCCAGTGCTCGTGCGTTCCTAGATTCTTGTGAATTTGAATGCGGTTTACTCCTGCGTTAAATGTCTTGTAACTAAAAGTTATTGTAATCCATGAATTGGAGGATCTTAGTTCTTAGGAGTTTTGTTTTCTAGTTGCTTATAAATAAGTTGGATTTTGTGATTTTTGGTTAGCTAGATGTTCAGGAAATCCTCTTTGTAACCAAGCAAATAAGTGAATATAGTCTTGTTATTTCATCTTACTACTTGATGTTTCCATGAATGAATAAATGATATTTTCAAACTTTAATCTTTGAGTTTTCAATTCAGTCACTCTTCTATGGGGGCCCACATGGAAGGTGAACTTTTTTCATGCTTAAGTAGGAATTAGACTTAAATTTTCTTGAAGTAATTATACTCTATTGCTCCTGCAGCCACTTGGTAGTAGAACCATTGGTTGTTTTCCTGCAACATGGATGCTTAGTTAGGTTTACTATTTGCAGCATTATCTTAGGTTCTAAATTAAGTTTTTATTTCCACTTCTAGCATAGATTTCCTGCAACTTCATCTTTATTTAGTTGTAATGACTTTGAAGGTGAACTAGAGCATATACTTTGCAGCCACCATTTCAAGTTTACACTCTTGGATTGATAAATCGAATGAGTTCAATATACTATTTTAGGTATGACACTTGATTTTGTTTGACCATAGGATCATTGTAAAAGGATGTCCAATCCTTTATTACTAAAGGTATTATACTAACCAACCATTTTTGGCACTGCTGCCGGGCATGGTGTCAATCTAGTTCAACCTTGAAGTCATTATGTTAGTTTAAATTTTGCATTAGTTTGCATGCATAGAAGAAGAAGAGACCATTTTGGGAGATTCCTTCCTCACATTATTTAGGATGACCCATTTGATATTTTTCATCAAGAGCCTGAGGAAACCCAAGCCGAGAACATAAAAGAAGAAGAACCATTTAAGAATGTATTTGCTGATGCATATGAACAATTGTCTTCACCTTCATCCTCTGAAGAATCATACCATCTAAATGACCTATTCACTGACCCAGAGTATCAGGATAATCCACTTTTCCTCATTGTTTATGAGCCACAACAGCCAAGACCTCCTCCAAGAATTGCTCATCCCACCTTTCCTTTTCCTATCCCTACTCAGCAAGGTAATCAGAATTTGAAGAATATACCTAATGCTTCACTCCCAAAATTCTATGACCTTATCATAGAAGACCCTAAGACCTTCCTCTTTGAGTTTGACATCCTCTGCAGGAGATATGACTACACAATTGACACCCACAAGCTGAAGTTGTTTCCATCCACTCTAAAAGAGGCTGCCTTAAGAGGGTTCATGGGGTTGGGCAATAATGCTATAGCAGATTAGGAAGCAATGAGTAATCTGTTCCTTTCAAAGTATAAAGAGTACTGTAAGGGATGAGATATGAAAGGCGATTACATTTTTAAAATGTCCCAAAAGGAAGATGAAACCTTAGAGGATTATGTCTCAAGGTTCATGTTCAACTTGTAGCGTAATACACAACACCAACTAAATGAAGAATCACAAAAGAATCTTTTCCTAAAGGGTGTGCATGATGCCAGCATTAAAGCTGTAGATCTCATGTCAGGAGGTGACATCATACAGAAGAGCTGGGCTGACATAAAGAATATATGCTTGAACTATTCTAGAGCTACCGTAAAGAAAGGAAGAGGACTCAGAGACTTCCCTCATAAGTCTAATGGTTCAGGGGTGTCCAAAGTGGAGTTGTCAAACCTGTTATCAAATTTTATGCAAGACACCATTAATGATGTCACTACTAATCTAGATACCATGTAGGCTAGAAGGAAGAAAGAGGAAGTTGATGCTATGTTAGCAGAATACTATCCACACTGCAGAGAAAAGAAGCGAAACTGTTGATGCAAGCATGTTGAAAGCTTGGAGTCACAACCAATTCCAATTGAGTTTAAATCTATTGATGAAAATAGAGAAGTGATATACGTTTCTCAATGTAGGCCTTGGCCCCAACGACCAGGTATGCCTCAAGACCCTCTCCAAAGTTATAAAAGTAACAGTCAATGGAAAAATCATCAAAAATTTGGTTTTAATGGGTATAATAATTGGAAACAACCTTAGCAAGGTTGGCAACAACCTCAACAAGGCTAGAAAAAACCTCAACAAGGATGGAAAAAACCTCAACAGGGCTGGAAATAACCTCACCAAGGTTGGCAGCAAGCTCAGCAGGGTTGGAAACAACCTCAGTAGGGGTGGCAGTAGCCTAACAGTTGGATTAACCAATCCAGTCAACAAGCTTTAATGCCACCATCTCCTCAGTAGACTCTAATGCCTCCTGTAGCCAATAATACTCCCCCTAAGTAGACTCAGCTACCTGCTTAGCCTACCCCTAATCCCAACAATGCCAAACCACCAGCACAACAACATAGTTATGCTTTCTCCTTGAACAACATTCATTTAAGGTCAGGAACAACCCTCACTTCTCCTTAGTAGCCTATCATAATATAAGTTGAGGATTCCACAGCTGCACCAGTGGATATGCCAACTCTACCTACCTCTCTTGTAGCTAAAGAGCCCCTATTTCCTCATAGGTTGGTAGAAAAAACTTAGCCTATAGAAATCCAAGAAGTGACAGACTTGCTTAATCAACTAAAGAAGATGACAGTAAAAATACCCTTTCTAGATGCCATTAAGAAAGTCCCCTCTTATACTAAAGCTATTAAGGAAGCCTATATTAAGTAGCTAGGGAGGAAGCAAAAGGATCCTAAAACCATTCACATCTTAGGATAGTTGTTTGACCTAATATTAGAAAAGCTAACTGTGCCCAAATATTCTAATCCTGAGAGTCCTATGGTAACCATCACCATTCAAGGAATCCAAGTCCAAAATGCTCTAGTTGATTTAGGTGCATTAATAAATGTCATGAAAAAAGAGGTAATGTCTCAACTCCATATCATAGGCCTCAGGGACACACCAACCACACTTCATCTTTTTTATAGTTCTACTATCACACCAGATGGGATGGTTGAGGATGTCATAGTCAAGGTAAACTCTTGGGAGTACCCAATTAAATTTGTTGTCCTTTCACCAAAGGCTAACATGGGTGGATACCCCATAATTATAGGGTGGCCATGGCTGGCTATTGCATATGCCTATATAGATTTTCGATCAGGGAAGATGACAATATCCAATGGTGTTAATACTAAGAACCTAACTTTGTACTCCACTGATCAACCTCTGCTGCAAGATGATCAAATAGTTTGGCCAGATTTGGGTGATACCGATCTAGAAGTTAATTTCATCAGCCAACTTATGATGATAGGCTGGGAGCCATTTGTATCCTCTAGGGAAGAAGATGAGACAATTTCATCCATCATCATGAATGAGTATGGGGTAAGGTCTCGATTGTATCCCCAAGCTGACTGTATTCTAGAAACTATGTTACCACCTCCGAATGCACCTCAGTATTCAAAAACTTCCGAATTCCTACACTCATTACTACCCCATGAGATGGATTCTCTTCCAGTTTCTCATCTATCAATGGTAGAAAAGGTAATCAAGCTGGAAGTTGGTCCAGGAAGAGAATTGAATGTCAACAGTGCTTTATCCATTCCACATCAGAAAATTATCCTGCAGTTACTACAGGAACACCAACAAGAATTTGTTTGGGACTATACAGACATGAAAAGCCTAGATCCTAAACTTTGCACCCATAATATCTAAATCATTCCCAAATATAAACCTGTCCATCAGCCTCAGAGGAGAGTCAATCAAGCCTTAAGGGATATAGTTAAGACTGAACTTTAGAAGTTGTTAAATGCTGGTTTCATCTACCCCATCTCTAATAGCCAATGGGTCTCACCATTAGTTATAGTACCAAAGAAGGGGGGAAAATGGAGAGTTTTCATTGACTATAGGGAGCTCAATTCAGCTACTAAGAAGGACCACTTCCCATTGCCATTCATAGACCAAGTTCTTGATAACCTAGTTGGTAAGAAATACTTTTATTTCCTAGATGGCTTTAGTGGTTACAATCAGATACAAATAGCTCTCGAGGACCAGGAGAAAACAACTTTCACATGTCCATGGGGGACATTTTCTTATTTGGTCTTACCTTTCAGCTTGTGCAATGCTCGAGCCACTTTCCAAAGAGTTGTTATAAGCATTTTTTTGATATATCTGCTGATTGCATGGAGATCTATATGGATGATTTCACTACATATGGGAATACTTTTGATGAGGGTAAGGAAAACTTAGAAAAATTTCTCAAGAGATGCTGGGACTATAACCTTTCTCTAAATAGTGAGAAATGCTTCATGATGATGGAGGAGGGGGTTGTGTTAGGCCATTTAATTTCTTCAAACGCCGTTCAAGTGGACCCTGCCAAGATTGAAGTCATCAGTACCTTACCCACACCAGAGAAGTAGAAGGATGTGCACAATTTTCTTGGACATGCTGGATACTACAGAAGATTCATAAAGGATTTCAGTCAGCTTGCTGCACCACTTTATAACTTGTTAAAAAAGGATGTCAACTTTTTTTGGGACTCTGAGTGTAACAAGTCCTTCCTACAGCTAAAGGAGGTTCTCACCATAGTGCCAGTCTTGAGGGGACCTAATTGGCGCTTGCCTTTCCACATACATATAGACACCTTAGATTACACTATTTGTGCAGTACTTGGTCAGAAGGTAGATTCAGTTGAGCATGCTATTTACTTCATGAGTAAGAATCTACAAAGAGCAGATTTCAACTACACAATGATTGAAAAGGAACTACTTGCGGTTATTTATGCGTTGAATAAATTCAGGCACTATATTATTGGGTATGAAATCTATGTTCATACTGATCACTCTTCCATTAAGTACTTGATGAACAAGCTGGCCATATCTGGACGATTGGCTCGATGGTTGCTACTTATGCATGAATTTGATATTTCAATTGTAGACAAGCCTGGCAAGGCCAATGTTGTAGCTAATTTTCTATCTTGATTGCATGTCCTTGATGATCCTGCAGCCATTGATGATAGTTTTCCAAATGAACATCTATTTTTGTTTTCAACACAAAATCCTTAGTATGTAGACATTTCTAATTACCTCACTACATGAAAGATGCCAACCCACTTCTATGCTAAAGAAAGGAAGCTATTAGCTGAAAAGATCTTTAACTATTCTTCGATTTCAAGATTTATGTTTTATATTGGTCCTGATCAAGTAATGGGATGATGCATAAGGGAAGATGAAACATATGACATCTTAAGGGCATGCCATGATGAGCCTTGTGGTGGTCATTTTGTAGCCAAGAAGACAACCTTTAAAATATTGACTACCGGGTACTATAGGCCAAGCCTACACAAGGATACAGCTGGGTACACAAAAAATGTGATAAGTTCCAACACATGGGGAGACCCACTAAATTAGATGAGATGCCCCTACAGCCTCAAATGGTTGTTTCACCCTTTGATAAATGGGGGATTGACTTTGTGGGTCCTATTGAACCCTCTTCACAAGGTAAATCCTATATTCTTGTTTGCACTGATTATGTTACAAAGTGGGCAGAGGTAAAACCCATGAAACATCCCAGGGATAACAATGTTGCCAAGTTCTAGTATGAATTTATTTTTACAATGTTTTGTGTCCCTAGGGAGTTACAATCTGATCAGGGAGCTCATTTACTTCTAACTTGATAGGTACTTTGATGGAAGAATATAACATTCAGCATGGAAAATCATCACCTTATCATCCCCAAGCCAATGGGAAAGTTGAGGTTACTAATAGGGAGTTGGAAGCCATTCTTACAAAAATAACACTTCATAAGAAAGATTGGGCCACACACCTTCCTGAAGCTCTATGGGCTTATAGGACCACCTAGAAATCAACAATGAGTTTCACTCCTTTCGAGCTAGTCTATGGTAGGTCAGCTGTCATGCCAGTGGAGTTTAAACATAAGACATTAAGGACTGCTCTAGAGCTGGGTATGGATCTTACTTGTACACAACATGAAAGAATTATAAGTTTAAATAGCCTTGATGAATGGTGCAAATCTGCTTTGAATAATATAGAACTCATCCAACATCAACGGAAGCAGTGGCCTGATAAGTTTATTAGGGATAAAATGTTTGTGGTAGGAGATTGGGCACTTCTTTACGATTCTAGGTATCAACACAATCCAGGGAAGTTTCAAACTTGTTGGTTAGGATCGTATGAGATTGTTGTTGTGTTTCCCAATGGTGTCATCCAACTATCTATTGTTGATCCTGTTCAATTCAAGTTGCTAGTCAATGGTCACCGGTTCAAATTGTACAACAAACCTCAGAGTAAAGAAGATTTTCTGCAACATTTCTCATCTGTCGTAGGCAATATCTCTCCTATAGCCTCTGGAAATGAGCCTTCTACTCATTTAAGTTAGTCTCTTTAAAAGTTCTCGTCACCCATAATAAACACTTTCTTCATGAAAGTGATTTCTCCCTAATAAATTCCACTTCATCATTTCTTGTCTTTCACCCATCCATTTCATTATTCTCCACCAATGGATGATGACAACCACTGCCCTCAACAAAATTTCACATTCGTACACTGTCTAAGGTATTTATTTCTTAATTTGTTTTCCCAACTTTTAGCAATGCCTCGTCACATGTGCAATTGTGGGACCAATTGCCAAATTAAGCTAAGGGGTGTATGCACCCTAAAATGGTCTCCTAGAATTTAGGCCCCATTCTTCAATTTATCAAATGATGGAACCAATTTATCAATTCCCGAATCAATATTTTTAAATCAATATTTTCAATCAAATCAATTTCCTTGATCAAATCCTAATTTTATCATTTATTCGATTATATTCTATGGGCTAACCATTTTATCCTAAAGTATTTATTTAATCAAAAATAATTTCCTCCCCTTTTATTAAATAAAAAGCCCCCACTTTCCTCTTATCCTAAGTTGCACAAATAAAGCATTATTCTTATTTTATAAAAAAAAAAAGAAAAGGCCTTTTTGTCTCATATGGGGCACAAAAGTCAACTCTTATTTTCTCATTGGAGGAGATTTGTGCACATGGATTGCTCCTCTTTCAAGCTCCACCCTTGATTAAATCTTTTGCCTCTTGATCTCCACGGTCTATTCCTTTTCAATTCCTTTAAAAGGAGAGCTCTTTTCTCGTTCTAGGATCCCAACTTTTGAATACTAATCTTATGCTGCAGGATTTCTTGGTGACTTTGGAGCTTTGGAGATCTTCTTGCATTCTAGCTTTCATTCTTGCATCATAGCTTCATGTTTATGCTTTCTTAGTTTAGATTTCCTTCAATTTCTAGCTTAGCTCACATAGCTTAATTAGTAAGGCTTGTAATACTTTCATTTCTATAGCTTACTTGCATCTTCATTCTTAGCATAGTTGCATTGCATTTCCATTGTTGATTCTTGAAGATATTGGCATTCTTGCCCTTGTCTCTTTGAATCTCTCATTGTGTGGTTTACTAGCAAGGTTGCATGCTTCATAGCTCTATCTGAGAGCACTATACACATCCTTGTGACTCCATGCCTAGGGAGCTCTAGGTCACTTTCTCAAGGTTTCCCATTCATGGATTCTCTTGGAAGTAATGACTTAGAGAAGTGCACATCTTAGTGTGTACATTTTTTGGTGCCCACCGTGGGCTAGAACACTCTTGTTTTGTCCTTCTTTTTATGCATTTTTGTCAATTTTTTATCATCATTTCTGCTTTCTGTTTTGGCTCTCTCTTTTTCTGATAGATTATTATGCGATAGTCTTCCAGCATCGTGCGATATTTTATTACATACCCGTGAGATACTTTTCCAGTAAAAGTATCATTTGGTCATACAGGATTATGTCACATTGGTGTTTTATACTCTGTTGCATGTAGGTAGCATGAAGTATCATTCAGAAAGAAAGTATCACACCAGTACATTGCGAAGTGTCATGCGATTTATTTTCTGATAGAACTATCACACAGGTGTGGCAGTGAGTGCTTTTGGTCATTTCTTTCCAAGATTTGGTTTGTTTGTTTGCTGATTTTGATTTTTTGTGTTAAGACAGAGTTTTTACTTGTAGATTATTTAATTTTTGATGTGCTAACCATTGTGGGGCTAAAAAGTTGTGCTTGTAGGTGCCTTCATTACTTGAAATATTTTCTTAAAAGAATGCATGTCAAAGCTCCAAATGCATAAGGGCTACTAATTATTTTTGTAGGGCTGCCCAAAGCATAAAAAAAAATCAAGTGCTTGTTTATTTCTTTCATTTTAAGTGTGGCATATACTAGTTGTTTCTTTTCATAGGCACTTAATATCTTGTTGTAGGAATCTTTTGGTGTTAGGAGAGTATGCTCTTCACCCTTGTGGTGAAACATAAATTTTGACCCATCTTTGGATTTTGAAGGCAAGAGGGTAATTGAACCTTTGCTTGGTGTGTTTGTGGGAAAGTTTTGAGCTAGGAGAGTATGCTCTTCAACCTTGAGGTGAACCAGAAATCTTGAAACTCAAAGGTTGATCCACTCTTTGTTTAGTTTTAGAATCCTTTAGCGGGCCTGCTCTTGGGCAATCAAGAGGAACGACCCAAGTGGGGACAAGCTAATGCCAAGCTATTCTGACCCACTATAAAATCAAGGCTATCAAGGATACAAAACCTTGGTAGATGTAGTACTTGTCTTCATTTGGTGTGAGTACTTGTGGGATTGTGACCATGAGAAAAATGCTAGACAAGAATGCTTAAGGTACTCTTGTAGCCATGAGGTCCGTTACTTGCCGCAAGGTAAGGAGTCCCTTTGGGGAGCAAGAGGGGTATTACAAACGAAAGCCCTTACTAAGAACCATAGATAGAAGCTACCCAATTTTTCTGCTTAGCATCTTGGTGCAAGGATTCATCCTAGTGGACTAACCTAGATCACCCCAAGATTACTCACCATCTATGTTCCTTTGGTTGTGTCATTAGCACTTCCATGACAAAGCCAATATCTATTGTGGGCAACCACTTTGTGTGAGGCAATGGGACATCAAGTGTGGGCCAAGTTGTTAAGTATTGAGCCTTTGTATTTTTAGGCTAGCAAGTGCTTAAAGTGTTCTCATTGTGATCTACCCATGTAAACATTCTCAAACATCAAACATCACGGTAGCATTCATAGGATATTTTTTTTCTTTGATATCACAAGTGTTTGTCTTGGCAAGGTTGCTTTTGCCCTTGTGCAAGTGTTTTATGACATGTTTGATCACCTACTATTTGCAAACTTGTCTGATTAATGCTCGTATTGTGTTTGAAATTGAAAAATCCAACCATCAGATTGCAACTTTGACCGAATTACCCTAAAAAAAAAAATCTAAAATTTAAACAGTCACTGGTCAAGAGTCATACGATCTTGAAAAATCATCGCACACTGTTCTGAGTTTTATCATGCGATACTTCGTTGCTACACAACTATCATACAACTTGCTTGGATTTTATCACTCCCCTTGCCAAAAAACTATCATATGATCTCTGTAAGGAATATCGCCTGGCCAGATTGTATCATCCCAGTATTCTGTGAACTCTCACACAGAGTCGGTCTATTGTCCTATTGATTTGTGTCACTTTTAGTTTTCCTTGGTCGACCAAATTTTAGTAGGTGACTTACTCTACCGCTAGAAGCCTGTTTGTACCTTGGGTTCTTGTATTTAGACATCTTGAATTAGTGATCTTTGATTTCACAAGCAACCTTGTTTGTCATCGATAACTTAGGAATCATCCTTGTTGAGAAGATTAACCTTTAGATTCTTTGGTAACACACTTGGAGAGTCTTAGTAGTCTCTTGTCCAATTCACTTCCATCAAAAATAAATTTCAATCTCAAATATAATTTGGGTAAATCCATCCTCCTGATCCATATGTGCTAGGATACTTATCCTTTGATTGGGCACCTCTATGCCAGTGTTGGTTTACACCTATTGCAATTTTCTATCTTACCATCTCTTTTTGGACAATTGAACACTTTTACTATCCTATTTTGGTATCGACATTTCATAGGGTCATCTTATCACCAAGGGTCTTTTTCTTTCATGTCGGTTACAACAAGGTACCAATTTAGTCAAGGAAAATGACCTCAAGTTGTCTTTGACCAGTTACCCTTAGTCCAAACTCATCAAAAGAAAAAGGGAAAAGAGCCCATCTTTGATCAATCACCTAGGAGCGAGTCCAAAGCTTGGTTTGACCCAAAGAGAAATCATAGTGAGTTGAGTACCTCTTTAGCACCTTCTCAATCAGATATGGACATGAGTTACACCATGACTAGAAAGGAGAGAGAAGCGATGGATCAAAATCTTGATGATATTTTTTAGAGACATAGGGATAACATGCTATTTGGTGATGACAATCAACCAAAATCACCCCCTATCAACACAAGATATTTAGATGCCCATCAGAGAGCTGAAAGGTATACAAGATGAGCTCACCAAGATGAACGGTCACAACATGAAGACCAAAACAATGAATCTTGTGATGCTCATGTGAATGCAGCATTTACAAATGACTTGTTCAAACATTCAAGGCCCAACTCTCCACTCAAAACAACCTCAAGGTATGCGAATGAAAGGCTTAAAAGAATTGAATGCGAAAAGAAAGCCTTTTTGGATGAACAAGCTACTAAAGAAGAGAGGTTTAGACTCCTAGAGGCAGAGCAGCAAGCCTTGTTAGAATTGAAAAGAAAAGCATTTCAAGAAGAACAAGATAGGCTTTTAGCCCAACAACTCAATGACCAATTCAACAATAGGGGTACCAACAGTGGAAACAACTCTCCACCATCTACTCCTTCGGGAACCCCACAAAGTAGAAGGCGTTCAAGAACCCCTTCAAGATCTCCTAGTCCTAGAGGAAGAAGGACTTCACAACATAGGAGACAAACACCTCCTAGGAACTCAAGACAACCCTCCCAACAAGCTCATCATGGCTCCCAACATGGAGGAAGTAGTGCAAGTTTTGATGATCAAGACTTTATGAGGATGCAACAAGAACCACTATTCCAACAATATGTGGAGAAGTATCTAGAGAAAAACATGAATAAGTTCCTAGACAGCTTGATCAACAAGGGTGCCAGAGTCCCTTACAACTTTGATGTGGATAGAAAAATCAAGAAACAAGGTCCATCCCAAGAAGAGGAGATCAAACAAATCAAGCATATGATGGAAAGGTGTTGGCACCTAAAAGTTCCTTTTCACTTGACTCAATATGTCCCAATCCTTTTGACAAAAGTGTGAGTATGAATGATTTTCCTAGAAAATTTGAAATCCCCCAGTATGACAAGTATGATGGTAATGGCGACCCACATGATCATGTGCGTCAGTTCTACATCATGAGTTTTGAGTTTCACCAAGATGACTCCTATCTTGAGATTGTTTCCAAGGAGTCTCAAGGGCCAAGCCATGGAGTGGTTTTCCAACATAACCCCTCCCGTCAAAACTTTCAAAGAACTTGTGCACAGATTTGTTCAACATTTTGCATACAACTTGTCAAGATTAGTCACTATGTTAGACTTGTGCAATTTGAAGTAGAACAAAGGAGAATCCTTTTTTACCTTCTTGCAAAGATGGAGATGATTGTGCTCTCACTATTCTAGGACCATTCCTAAGCATGAAAGGATTGATATCATTGTTAGCAACTTGGTACCTAAAATACAGTATGAGGTTCAGAAGATGGTCTTTGATTCCTTCGACACTATGGTCGAAACCGCATGTCAGATTGAGGATGTCTTGAAAGAGCAAGGAATTTTGACCAAACATAACAATAACAATAATGGTCAAAATACTAACAACTTTAATAAGGACAAAGGCAAGAACTCGCATTGGAAAAAGAACAAACAAGTAGTGAATGATAGAGTTGTGGACTCCTCTCAACCCAAGGATCAAGGTGTCCTTCATTTATCTAGTGCAGTTCAAGCCATGAAGCTCAATACATCCTCCAACCCACAAGAACATAAACCAAAGTATCAAGATAAGCCCAAAAAGGAGAGGCGACAATTTTCTAAACTTGTTGACTCATATGAGGATGTTTTCAAGACACTTATTGCCAATAACCTTGCACAACCTCAAGATCCAAAATTTTTTTGCATACTTGATGTTAAGCCACATTGGTGGAATGAAAAATCTTTCTGCAAATTCCACAATGGCATTGGACCTGACATCGAACATTGTTGGAAACTAAAGCATATTATGCAGGATCTTATTGAGAGAATAAAACTTCAGATTGATGGGTTGAACACCAATGTAGACCATAAGGCATTCAAGGATCCTTTGCCCAAATATGAAAAGGGGGAAACCTCTAAAGCTAAGAACAGCAAGGATGAAATCAACTACACCTACACGTCTACAGTAAATGTTGTCAATATGCTCGAAATTGTGGAAGAAAGTGTCAACATGATGGGAAGCAAAGATCCCTATGGCTATGACTCTCCTCCTATATTTGATGAAGGACCCGTGGTGGTGCTAAGGGATCCCAACTCTAAGATGTCCTCCCAAACTCTCAACACTGTCATAAGAAGCCAAAGTCAAGGTCTTATGGTTATTAGAGGTCCTAGTTCCAACCAGTCCAGCAAACCCAAGCAAGTGACATCCAAGAATGTCACTACCAAATTAGTTGTGAGTCCTCAGCTGAATTATAACCTTGTTGATCAGCTACAAAAAATGCCAGCTTAGATTTCAATCTTTGAGCTTTTAGAATTGTCTCCAAGACATAAAAAAAATCCTTGAGGATGCTTTGCGTGCAGCAAATGTTCCTAACAACATAGATGTTGACCAATTCTAGAACATGGTTAACCACCTTGCCAGCTCTCATTACCTAACATTCTTAGAAGAATATGACAAAGCTTTGAGCCATCTACATAATCTTGCCCTTCATATCGAAGTCATGATTCACAAGACCCATGCCAGGCGTGTGTTGATAGATGGGGGTACTGGGATCAACATTTGTCCTTTGAGTCTGTTGAAGATACTAGGTTATTCTGAGAAAGTTATTGATACCCAGAAGAAAATTACCATTAAAGCCTATGATGAGGTAGAAAGGAGTTCTAAAGGGTTGGTCATCCTTCCTATTAGGATTGGCCCTGTTGAGGACATTTTGTTCCAAATTGTTGATGCTGGTCCTCTAGCATATAATATCCTACTTGGTAGACCATGGATCCATGACATGCAAGCAGTGCCATCCACCTACCACCAATGTGTTAAGTTTCCCTATAATGGAGTAGAAGTCTATATACCCGGGGATAACACAATATCTGTAAATGCAATTTTAGCAGGGACTCATGTTCCTCTCAACAGGGAAGCAGAGGATTTTGATGCAACTCTAGCACAGTGAAAGAATAAGTTCAAGTCCATAGACCTTGGTATGGGGGGTATCAACTTGACTCCTTTACAAAATTGCCAGTCTCACCTAGGTCTTATGGAAAACCTTCACAAGAGATGTGACCTTCATCTTCAACCATGACTTTGTTTGGTACATTTGTGGAGTCCTCATTACCTATCCAGGATGAAAAAGAAGAGGTGGCTATCGAGGACTGGATCTATAGAGAAGACAAATACATGCATAATGAGAACTTATCTCCTTCTCCTAAGGCATATGGAAGAGGGTATACTCTTGTCAAAAGTATGGGCTATCTAGGTCATGGTCCTCTCAGTCACATAGTAGATGCTAGAGCTAAACCTCTCGATCATGCTCTTTTTGGCCGCAGGTCTAAGAAAATGGTTGGCCTAGGTTTTGAAAATCATAACGAGAACCCTGTTCCTATCCTTAGTGAGATGAATAGTGAGGATGAAACAAAGTATACACCCAATTTGACAAATCAATAGGACATGCGTGAATATTGGGTCCCTTCCACTAATCTCCTTTAGGGAGATTTAGATACTCCAGTTGCCCATACAACAGTTCCAGGCCTAGAACAAGAAGAATCCACTGTTGAAGATCCTTTTCAATACATGAATGGTGTTCAAGAAGGTGTTACCCTTGGTGACATTAGAGCTTCCACATCCAGATTTCCTAAACATGCTTGGTGTAAACATCCCAGTCAGGATTCAGATACGGACTCGCATGAGTATGAATGGGAATCTCTCTCTGATTCTTCTACAGTTGACATGGATGTTGATTTCATCCATACTTATAGTTCCCAACTTGAGGTAGCTAACGATTCAAGTGTAGGATTAGAGGATTTGAATCTGCAAGTCTCTTTAGTGGATGATGCTTCACTTGGTAGGATAAATCCTGATTTGGGTACCTTGGAGGGATACTTGACAGACCCTAACTCTGCAATCACCAGAGATGATACCATTCATATCCACAACATTGAACCCATCATTGACCTACCCCTTGCTCACCCTCACCTAATTGATTGGTCTCAATGCTATCAAGAGCCTCAGCTCTTAACTTTCCAGAATGACTATGAGATAGCATGTTACCTAAATGACCTTGAGCCTATAGTCTCTTCCACCAGTGAACTGACTACAAGCATGATAGAACCAGATATCAAGTACCTTAGTCGCAAAATGAAAAGAAAAGAAAATAATAAAAAGAGTTCTGATGGTGAAAACCACTGTGTGGCGGTGTTAGAACCTAAAAAAGTAAAAATAAAGGACGTATTCAAGGGTGAAAACCTCTCTGAGGCACCTAAGGATGAGGTACTTGATCATCTCCCAAGTTACTTTCAAGATAGATCTTCAGTGCTTGTCGAGCCTACACAGCCAGTTAATTTGGGTACAGAAGGGGCTCCATAGTGCATTTGGCTCAGTCTCTATCAACACAAGAAAGAGAAGCATATACCAAGTTCCTATAGAGCAAGAAGATTAATTTTTCTTGGACTTACTCAGACATGCCAGAGTTGGACACTAATCTCATTATGCATCACTTGTCCATAGCTCCAGGTATAAAACCAGTGAAACAAAAATTGAGGAAAATGCATCCTCACATAGCTCTTCTCATCAAAGCTGAATTAGAAAAACTCCTCAATGCAGGATTCATAAGAGCCATTGATTATGCCGAATGGATATCCAATATTATATCAGTTTCAAAACATGACAAGTCCATTCACGTTTGCACAGATTTTAGAGATCTTAATAAAGCATGCCCAAAGGATGATTTTCCACTTCCAAACATAGACATGATAGAGGACATGACCGTGGGTTATGAGATCTATTCCTTGATGGATGATTTTTCTTGATATAATCAGATTAAAATAGCTCCTGAAGACTAGGAAAAGACTACATTCACTTGTGCATGGGGTACCTATTGCTGGAACGTTATGTCATTTGGATTAAAAAATGCAGGAGCTACTTATCAAAGAGCTACGACAACTATCTTTCATGACATGATGCATAAGAATATGGAAGATTATGTGGATGACACCTTGGCTAAATCTAAAAAAAGGGATACACACTTAGGTGATTTGGAAGTCATTCTAGATCGCATGGAGTAGTTCCAATTAAGATTAAATCCAAAAAAATGTGCATTTGGAGTCACCTCTGGAAAAATTCTAGGATTTATCATTTCAGCTAAAGGAATAGAGGTGGACCCAGAGAAAGTTCAAGCAATCTTGGATATGCCGCCTCCCAAAAACATTAGCCAAATGAGGAGTCTTTAGGGACGTCTTCAATCTATAAGGAGGTTCAATTCACAACAGGCAGATAGAGCTCAACCCTTTAATAAGACATTGCATAAGGGGGTTAAATGTGTTTGGAATGAGGATTGTCAAAAGAGCATGGACCAAATCAAGCAATACTTGGCCAATCCTCCAATCTTAATGCCTCCTATCCTAGGAAAACCACTCATATTATATGTTTCAGCAATAGAATCTTCCTTGGGGGCATTACTAGCTCAACTTGATGACACTAGAAAAGAAAGAGCTATATATTACATTATTCATACTCTCGTGTCATATGAGGTTAAATACACTAGTATTGAAAAATCTTGCCTTGCGGTGATGTTTGCTTCCCAAAAGTTGTGACATTACATGATTGCGCATACAATACACCTCATAGAAAATATTGATCCTCTCAAATATTTTCTTGGTAAGGCTACTCTCATAGGTAGACTTGCTAAGTGGATGATGATCTTATCAAAATTTGACATAGAGTATGTTGAGCATAAAGCTATAAAAGGACAAGCCATTGCAGATCAATTGGTTGATTTCCCAATTCAAGACAACATCCCTATTCAAGTTGAATTTCTAGATAAGCACATAATGTACATGATTGCAAGAACATGGAAGATGTTCTTTGATGGCTCTTTTATGCAAAATGGTTCAGGAGCTGCAAGGTTATTTGTTTCTCCTCATGGGTACATAATCCCTAAGTCCTATGAACTATTGTTCCCATGTACAAATAACATTGTTGAGTATGAGGCCTTGATAAATGGCCTAAAAATGGCCATAGAATGGAGAATCACAGAGCTGCATATCTATGGAGATTCACAATTAATAATCAACCAAGTTAATGAAGAATACCAAACAAAGGATGAAAAACTGGTAACCTACAAGAAAATGGTTGATTCATTGAGACGACATTTCACCTTTGTTACATTTCAACAAATCCCTAGAGTAGAGAATAAAGCAACTAATGCTATGGCTACATTGGCTTCACTTCTCCAGCTAGAACAATATGAGTCTAGATTTGAATTCCTGGTGGAAGAACTACATTATCCCATCTATGACTCCCAAGAAAGCCAAGTTGTTTGTACCCTTCTTGGCCATGAGTCATCCCACTATGGTGCCATTTACTCATATCTCTGTGATGGCATTATTCTTGAAACCTTCAACCATTCTGAATGAAGAAACTTAACCCGAAATGCCTCTCGCCACACCCTTATCTCTGGTGATTTGTATAGGAGGGGTTTAGATGGGACACTTCTTAGGTGCTTGGAAAAGGATGAGTCCAATCAAGCATTAGCTGACATTCACGAGGGCATTTGTGGAGGACATTCCAATGGTCTTGCCATGGCCCAAAGGTTTCTTAGGGCTGGGTACTATTGGCCTACCATGCAGATGGATGCAATAGGTTTTGCTAAATCATGCAAAAAGTATCAGAAACATGGTAACCGGATACATGCTCCAAGTAGGGAGCTTATTCCATCTACATATCATTGGCCATTTCAGTGCTGGCCCTTTGATATGGTTGGGCAGATTCATCCCAACTCATTAGGTGGACACAAATTTATCATCACTACTACTGACTACTTTACCAAATGGGTAGAAGCTATTCCACTTTTTGTTGCCTCGGGCAAGATAGTTTCTCTGTTCATTTTAAACCATATCATCTGTCAGTATGGAGTGCCTTTTGAAATAATCACTGACAATGGAGGTTAGTTCAAAAATAAGGACCTTAAACAACTCTGCAAGAAGTTCAAGATAAAACAACATTGGTCCTCCATTTACTTCCCACAAGGAAATGGACAAGAAGAGGCTTCAAATAAAACCATTCTCAAAATTCTCCATAGAACTATTCACAAGAATGGTAGAGATTGGCATCTATAGATAAATCTAGCCTTATGGGCTTATAGAATGAGTATTCGTACTCCAACTAGGGCTTCTCCTTTTTCCCTTACCTATGGTGCTGAAGCAGTGTTACCTTTAGAGGTTGAGATTCCTTCACTTAGAGTTTCCCTCAAAGGTCTAGTTACAGATGAAGACTACCACACCATGAGACTCCAAGAGCTAGAACTTCTAGATGAATAGTGTAAAGCATCATTTGATCACATGAGGGTTTACCAAAAGCATATGTCCAAAGCTTTCAACAAAAAGGTTCTCCCTAGAGAATTCCAAGTGGGAGATCTTGTCCTACGTGAAAATCCTAAGAACCAACAACATAGAGATCAAAAGGGAAAATTTGAACCTAATTGGCTTGGACCTTACATCATTACTGCTGCTTTTGGGATAGGTGCTTATTTGTTATCTACTGAAGAGAAAGAGCATCTCCCTGATCCTATCAATGTGTTGCACCTGAAGAAGATCTATCCATGATGCCTATTTTGTCTAGGGGCATCCTTTGTACATATTTATTGATCCTAAAAAAAATCCCCAAAAAAAATTCATATATGATGCTGAAAAAATCCTAAAAGGCATATAAAGTCTTGAAAAAAATACAAAAAAAATATTAAAAAATGCAAAAAATTCAAAAAAATAGAAAAAGTGCCTTGGTGAAAACCTAGAAACAGGCGCCTTGGTAGCAAAAATAAAAAAAATTTGAAAAAATAAAAAATCTCCAAGTGGTGAAAACTTGGAAACAGGCGCTACTTGAGGCCTTTGCACCCTTGTTTCTTAGCATGCGTCCTCGACACTTAACCTTTTTCCATCATACCTTGTCCTTGTTGCCTTGGTTTGGAATTGGTCTTCATCTTTGTCTAGGGGGCATAACTATGTTAGCTTTGGTCTCTTGGATGCGTTGGCCTTTAGGATATCTTGCAAATGGTGTTTTTCAACACCACCCCAACTGTGTTTTTCAACACTGCCCTAGTGTCAAGTGTTTCTCAACACTTATCAGATATCTTACCCACAATCTAGAAATGATACAATATGTTCCATTGGCAGATGTGATACTCAAAGTTTGACTCTATGACCTACACACATGCACTTAAAAATTTGACTTGCTGAGACTTGTTTGACTTTATTTCTTTGTGTGTTGTCTATGATGATTTCTTTAATGAGTGTTCTCTCCCTAATAGTTTTTGATGATGCCGAGCTAGAAGACTGGGGGCATGAGGACATGTTTTATCTCTTTCCTGCTTGTGGGTATATTTTGTTAGGTCCTAACTGTCATTAGCATTTATGCTTTTTCCACTTGACATTAGGGTCTACAAGGTATTATCCTTAAATCTTTTTTGCAAGTGCATACTTATAGCCATCTTGAATTTCCTTGTGTCTTGATGCGAGTATAATCTTGCCATATTAAACTTAGGAAACCTCACTGCACTAGTCATCTTGACCTATATGTCTTTGATGCCTAGGTGGGATTCCCACATACCTATCTAATATAGATCATATTCAGATTCACATAGTTATACTAGTGTGTATTGTATGATCTTGCGATGCTACCAATAACGCTCGATGATGATTATTAGAGTCTAATGGCTTTGTAACCTTGCAAGTAAACCACTTTTCCTAGTAGCTTTCATTTTTTTAGGTTCATGTTAGTTTAGTTTTGCATCCTGCATATGGAGAGAGCTCTCCTTTCATCTTTCACGGACTTGTCAGTCAACTGCGCTCACCTTTCACTTTTTCTCGATCATGTCTTTTGCTCTTTATCTTTCACATCACATCCTTTTCTTGTCATCACAAGGGGTTAATATTATCATCATATCTATATCATAAAAAGATCATTTTCAAAAACATGAGTCTATATCATAAATACAAGAACTAAACATACATCTACGAGAGAGATTATACATCAACATATATCATACATTTGAGCAATATAACAAGACAATAAAATTGAAACATCCATCACAAGTGGGACAAATACACAAGATACATCACAAATCTAGTAAATCTCATATATATATATGTATGTCATGATACAAAGTACAATGTGGGATCCAAAAATTGGATGATGTCCCAAGATATGACTCTATACATCTAAACACCCTAGACCTAAGTTTGACTCTCCCCATCATGTGGTGATGGTGGAGGTGGTGTTGCCACTCTATTTGGTACCATGTCAGATCTACCTACCCTCTCAGAGTAGAGTGGTGCTCTTTGTGCCACAAGGATGACAACTATATATAATCCATGATAATAGGCCGCTCATGCCACCTCTCTTTGGATCTCTGCAGCGTCAGCCTGTGCTTCCCTCTCCCACTAATCTATCTCAGCTCGTGCATCTGCTAACTGTTGATCTCACACAATAATAGTAATCTTGAGCTACTAGATCTCAGTCTCCAAAACCTACACTCTAGCTCTGAGATCATCCCCTCCCCTTTCTGTAGGCTGGTCCTATCCTGTGTCCACCCATCAGCGAACTAGTCTCACCGCATCATCTCCCTAATCATCAGAAACCTATCTCCATGACCATCTCTAGCCACTAGATCAAGATCCCTGTCCACTCTCCCTCACCCTCCCTCCTCTGTCTCCTCCATCTCCATCACTCCCATCATCACCCTATGCCGATGACTGTGCATTAGGAACTGTAAATCATGGAAATGGCTGTCTCTACCACTCTGCCCTATAAGTTGCATTTGCACCCACATCCGCCATATCAAGAAGGTAATCCCATGGCTCCCTATGTATACTTGCATTCTCCTATGCTGCTTTTTGGTAGTCCAACATCGACAACCATCCCTGTCCCTCCTCATCCCTAGCCTGGGCATATGTGGTCATCTCTATAGGTACCCTCTGCTGCCATCCAAATTGCCTCCATACGCAGAGATAACAAAGCACTCAACAATCTGAGAGTGGCCAGCTACATAGCATATACCCCAGTTCCCAATCTCAATTGCTCCACTACTCATAGGCCCTGTACAGTCTCCACTCAAAAGATGTGAGCTCGTCTAGGAGCCTCATATAATAAGTAAGGTCTCTGCTATGAGGCTGGCTCACAAAACTTGTATACCTATAGATGTAGGGGCATCTCCACTCCCTAGGTTGCACATGTGGGTGCACAATGGTGATGTTCTCCCATGCCCATACCTGTGCTAGAACATCACCGCAAGCCCATGTCCTAATATCCCTGCAGATGATCTCATGGAGCTCGTGGTACATATCAGCTAGGATAGTTGGGCACCATGCCATCCATCGAGGGTGTGCTATCAGGTCGGCAACCAATCTACCCCAGCCCAATGGGAACCCCCTCTGGCTCCTATCTATGATCAAGGCATGTGCTACTATCGAGCACACTATGCATGGAACTGGGTAATCGCAACCAAACTCCTCCATCAGTCGGTCCCAACTGAGGTGTCTATCAATGATGGTGACATCCTGGAACATGTCCTGGATGGCCTGTCGCCCCTCGGTCAGATCCTGATCATATTATACCTGTGTCACCAAAAAAATCATGTCAGTTTCTATCATATGGAAACTTTACATCTCTGCACATTTAGAAACATGATTATACTCACTAGATCGCCATGGCTAGATACCCAGAGGATCTGATAGATGTCCTCTAGGGTGATCATCACCTCTCCCATCCGTAGATGAAAGGTGTTGTGCTCACTATGCCACCTCTCAGCCAATGTTGTTAGTAACCTGTGATCTGCCCGAATATGGGGCATATCTACTAGCAACCCAAATCCCATGCTGATCAAGTCATCTCTCCCAGGAGTATTGAGATCTCTGACACAACATAGTCTGGTCACTCTCGACACTCTGATAATCAGTGCCAAAAAAGTCTCCTACAAGCCATAACCCCAAAACTAGATGTCAGAACATATCATGATGGATGTCTAAAATTAGTACAAGAAATCTTAAATGCAAAAAATTGTCTAGACCCATGTCATTTTGCTCAAATTAACACTATGCGATATTTCTTATTATACTAGTGTGATACTATTTTTGGATATAGTATCCTGCAATACTTTCCTTAATAAAAGTGTGATACTATTTTTCTCTATGATAGTTCACACAAGATTGCGCGATATTTCATCTAGTATCGTGTGATACTGGATTGAACTATTGCACGATGCTTTGTGGACCCGTGAACTATCTCACGATAAAAAGTATCAAGGTGTGCAATAATTTCAAAATGTCGTATGAAATTTTGCACCAATAAACTTTGAAATATTTAAAAATAATTAAAAATGTGTTTTAAATGCCATAAATAGCTCATAAATGACTCAAAAGGTGAGTTTTTCTGAAAACTTACTGGAGCACCATACTAAGGAGGTCGGTTGTGCAACTGAGTGCGCTCAAATCGATGTGTGTGGACTGGAATCACTGCTTGCTGGGCCATTTTATCTCTTTGAGCTCTCAAATTTCTCAACATCACAAAAGACAAATGAATTTGAAAATGACCTTTTTACCCCCTTTTATAGCATTTTGACTTTTTGACCAATTTTCAAAACATCTCAGAATTTTGCAAAAATTGCACCCCTGGCTAATTTCGACATCTCGGATCCATTTTCAGGATCGAAATCAAAATCCAAGTTCATCTTGATAGTCAAAATCACATTTCAAAATTTCTCCTTCTTCTGCACAGTTGGCTGACCATTTGAGGCTTGATCCTTTGATCTTCGCTGGGGCATCTTCATTTCTTCATCCCCATATCTCTCAACCTTCTAGTCTTTCATTCATTATCATTCACTTCATCTCTTTGAGGTTTGACTTCATTTTTATCCTATATCTTTCTCAGTCAAACCTAGTCAAACTGGGGCATATCTTCACTGCTTGATGGTTATCCTATCGTTCTTTCATCTTCAATTATGATTTCTAGTGATTTGATCAAATTTATCAATTTACTATTTCTCCTCTACCTGATTTTGATTTTGATTCCAAGGGGCCAATACCTATCAACTTCAGTCCTTGATTCAGCTTTATCAATCCAACCTTGTTTGAGATTCTTATCTCTTATTTGAGACTTGACAATCTCCTATTTACAGGTATGTTGGTCTTGTCTTTCAGCTTATCTTTGTCCTGATGTGTTCCCATCTGTCGAACACACGTCTAGGTTGTTTTGTGATCCCATATCAATCTCACATTTCAATTCCATTCTTTGACCACATGTGATCCCAAATCGATCTCACATTAGTCAAAGAGGGGCAAATGTATGCACCCTAAAATGCTCGCCTAGACTTTGGGCCCCATTCTTCAATTTATCAAATGATGGAACCAATTTATCAATTCCTAAATCAATATTTTTAAATCAATATTTTCAATCAAATCAATTTCCTTGATCAAATCCTAATTTTGTCATTTATTCGATTATATTCTATGGGCTAACCATTTTATCCTAAAGTATTTATTTAATCAAAAGAAATTTCCTCCCCTTTTATTAAATAAAAAGCCCCCACTTTCCTCTTATCCTAAGTTGCACAAATAAAGCATTATTCTTATTTTATAAAAAAAGAAGAAAATGCCTTTTTGTCTCATATGGGGCACAAAAGTAAACTCTTATTTTCTCATTGGGGGAGATTTGTGCACATGGATTGCTCCTCTTTCAATCTCCACCCTTGATTAAATCTTTTTCCTCTTAATCTCCATGGTCCATTCCTTTTCAATTCCTTTAAAAGGAGAGCTCTTTTCTCATTCTAGGATCCCAACTTTTGAATAGTAATCTTATGTTGCAGGATTTCTTAGTGACTTTGGAGCTTTGGAGATCTTCTTGCATTCTAGCTTTCATTCTTGCATCATAGCTTCATGTTTATGCTTTCTTAGTTTAGATTTCCTTTCAAGTTCTAGCTTAGCTCACATAGCTTACTTAGTAAGACTTGTAATACTTTCATTTCCATAGCTTACTTGCATCTTCATTCTTAGCATAGTTGCATTGCATTTCCATTGTTGATTCTTGAAGATATTGACATTCTTGCCCTTGTCTCTTTGAATCTCCCATTGTGAGGTTTACTAGCAAGGTTGCATGATTCATAGCTCTATCTAAGAGCACTATACACATCCTTGTGACTCCATGCCTAGGGAGCTCTAGGTCGCTTTCTCAAGGTTTCCCATTCATGAATTCTCTTGGAAGTAATGACTTAGAGAAGTGCACATCTTAGTGTGTACAAGGGGGAGATATATCATTTTTTTTGTCTTACATATTCATAAAATCTTTATAGTTTATTCTTTTATCTTACCTGTACTTTACGCACTTCTTGCCATAATTTGACAATCTTAAGGAGTTATGTGCTATGATTTTATTTTGCATATATCATGCTAGGGTGGAAAGTATGTGCTAGTACGAAGTCTATAGCTATGGAATTATGAGTAGTTAATGTGTGATATATTCTTGATTTTCACTCATATTTACTTGGGAGATCATTTCAAAAATACTAGAACTTTCTATATTCAAAATTTTCCTGTAACTTGCCATTTCAAACTCCTTGTTTGAGCCTTGTTTTAGTGTGTTTAAATTTCCTGCAACTTTGTTCTGGGTAATTTGACAATCTAAAGATGGGAGGTGACCTTATCCAGAGTGAACCCATAGTGCATGATATTTTGTTAGATGATCAAGCTTGTAGGCCATACTTCCAAGCAAGAGGATGGCTTGATTACATTCTGAGGCTCACCAGTTGGGACGGTGAGGTTACGTTTTAGTTTTTGAGCACATTGAAGGAAGGAGTGGCCACAGTTAAGGGGTTAAGGGTACCATTTTCATAGGCAATAGTGGCTGATGTAATGGGTTTTCCATAGGAAGGGGAAGAATTTATAGAAACCTTGATCTAACAATGTCTAGGGCGCAGTTTACCCTGCACTCAGACCCACCTCTAGAAATTGACAAGAAGCAAGGTACATATAGAATGTCTTTACCAAACCCATTTAGGTAGTGTGAAGTCCATATTATCAAGTATTTCACTTTTAAGGGATGACAATCATACTTGCACTCTATTCATTTCAAGTTTTTAAGCTACCTACAGCATGAAAATCGACCCATAAACGTTCCCAGTTTTATGTTTAACATTTTGAAGAAGTAGACTACTTTGGTACAAGAAGGTAAACTTAACTCTATTTCAAATCATTGTTTGGTTGAGTTAATTGTTGAAAAGGCCTTAAGGGAATAGTCAGAAATATCATGTGAAGAATTTATGTCACAAGGATTTAAAGAACAAACCCTAGAGCCTCTAGGGTGAAGAGTTGGGCAGAGAATTCAAACTAAACAAGGGGTTAAGAAAATTATTGTAGAACTTGGACCAGGGCCTTCCTCTAATAAAAAGTCTAGGGTTAGGACTCTTAAAGATTCCCCTCATCCCTCTACTTCTAGGTCAATCTAGAATGAGGAAGAAGAAAATGCCTCTACAGAGAAGTCTACTCCAGTGTCAAAAAGGGTTTCTCAGAGAAATGTGGATAAGCAAGGAAAAACTATTCCTAGTTCTTGTCAGTAGACAAAAGAATAGTCTCCTGTAACCACAAATGCTTCTAGGAAGCAAAAAATTCCAGAGACAAAGGAAGAAACTCCATTAAGGAGTAGCAGGAGAAATAAAAATGTGACTGCGGACATACCACTAGAAGGGTTAGCTGTTGAACCTAAAATCTCTGAGCAAGAGGAAGAAGAACCTAGGAATATTCAGCAGGAATCACTTGAGAAGTTTCCCAAGATTGAAAAAGAATAGGTTCCTGATAAGAAAATGAATGATGAAGAAGTCATAATAATTGGTGATGACTCTAGCTCTGAAGGTCAGATTTTCATATTCCAAAGAAGAGGTTCATCCTCTAAGGGTCCTTAGATAAATGATAGTTGGAGTGACACAGAAAATGATGAGATGTCTGAGGGATGCTATACGATGGAAGAAGATGAACCAAGATTATCTCCTGTAGCAGAGAAGAATTTGTATGAAGAAAACCTTGATGTTAATATAGATCTTATTAATAAAGTGGTGGAGCACATTTTAAGTGAGGGGTTGGATGCATTGGCTTTTGCTTCACATCAATGTAGCAATACTAAGAGATCTATAGTGTTGTGGATGGATCCTATGAAAGGGATAAGTTTAAAAAATGGTAAGTCTCCTGTTCTCGATTTAGCAGAGAATTCTTGTATCAGTTCTATGTCAGATAAGTCCGGTTTTGTGTCTTTGTTGTCTATTATTTTTCAGTTGTCCAAGAAATTGGTTTCAGATAGAGAACAATGGAAACAACAAAGGAAAGAGTTGAATAGGGTCATAGATCAGCATTATCAGGAGACTCTTGAACAGGAAGAAAAAGTAGAACAACTACATGTGAAACTCAATAGAGTAACAACCCTTATTCCTAAGTTAATGAACTGTAGGTCTTTGTCTCCTATATATGCCTTATTCCTAAAGGAATAACTGCTAAATTACCAAATGACTTGCATCATGCAAGATAGGTCCCCATTGTTGCAAGAACCTCTTCAGTTTTCCTAGGCTTTTAACAATTCTCCTGCAGGCATTAAGAATTTCATTTGTGAGTTCTTTCTCCATAATTTAGCAGTCCCAAATGATAGAGTCTGGAATCCCTTATTGTATGTTGGGGATATCCAGTTGAGAGCTCTTATGTCTTGGATTCAAAATGAGATCAGTTGGGAATCCCAAGCTAAGATATATAGGGAGTTGGAGGAAGAAATTCCCCTTTATCCGAGACCAGAAGCTAAGGACCCTAGGACTTGTTATTATGACTGGTTAAGGATATCACCTTTAGACTCAGGCAGTAAGCTTATTTACTCGCTTTGAAATGCAACATTTGATGAATATGATCAGTTAGCTAATGCTGAGTTGCCTAAAGCCATGAACGCCATCCAGTGGCATTGGATCAGTTTAAGCAAGGAATTAAGAGATAAGGAGCCACATTCACCACTTAATTTTGATATAGAAAATAGGCGTGCACCTTGGTACATCTCTTTGGGGAGGGTAAGATAGAGTTTTTGGATTCCACTTACCTTTCAGCCACCTCTGCTCATGTCTCCTTTGTTATAAAATTTAGAGAGCTTAGATAGTTATGATATGGAGGGAGAAGTGAATAGGTGGGAGAGGCATAGGGAAACCAAGGGGTTTTACTAGAGTTTTGCAAAAGGAAGCAGTGGACAAAAATCAGCTGCAGACTACAGGATGACAACTAGACTCAAGAACTTCATGTTTTCTATGGGACCAACAAAAGGTCAGGCTGGGGGTCAATGATGAGCCTAGTTTAGGGTTATTTGGTTTATATTTTTCTGGTTCAGACTTAAAGTATTTCATGATTTTTCATAAACAATATTTAGACTTTCTATGTTTCTATAATGTGACTATGTGTGTATTTGATACTTTTAAGACTAAAGAAATATGTTGAATATATATATAGATTATGTGGTTATGTATGATGAAGTCTGATATTCTTTCCATTTTTCATTAATGGGGTAGTGTTCTTGTAGCCATGTGATGAGGATACACTAAAGTAGGAAAACTTATTATGAATCTTTATCTTGGTTGTGTGTTGCGGTTTTTGGTGCGCTAGTCTCCTGCAAGAAAGAATAAGTCAGCGGGAAATGAAGACTTAGCATCAGAGTGGCATCATCAAGACAAGTAACTACTTTCAAGTTTCATAATGGTTCCACTATTCCAGTCAGTAGCAGTTGCTATTGTAGATCGAGTCAATTCAAGTATCGGGTGTTTTGGAGGAAATCCAACGCTCCTGTGTTCCTATATTCCCATGAATTTGAATGTGGTTTACTCCTGCATTAAATGTCTTGTAACTGAAAGTTTTTGTAATCCATGAATTAGAGGATCCTAGTTCTTATGAGTTTTGTTTTCTAGTTTCTTATAAATAAGCTGGAGTTTGTGATTCCTGGTTAGCTAGATGTCCAGGAAATCCTCTTTGTAACCCAGCAAATAAGTGAATACAGTCTTGTTATTTCATCTTGTTACTCAATGTTTCCATGAATGAATAAATGATATTTTCAGACTTTAATCTTTGAGTTTTCAATTCAGTCACTCTTTTGTGGGGCCCACATGGAAGGTGAACTTTTTTCATGCTTAAGTAGGAATTAGAATTAAATTTTCTTGAAGTAATTATACTCTGTTGCTCCTCCAGCCACTTGGTAGTAGAACCATTGGTTGTTTTCCTGCAACATGGATGCTTAGTTAGGTTTATTGTTTGCAGCATTATCTTAGGTTCTAAATTAAGTTGTTATTTCCACTTCTAGCATATATTTCCTATAGCTTCATCTTTATTTAGTTGTAATAACTTCAAAGGTGAATTAGAGCATATACTTTGCAGCCACCATTTCAAGTTTACGCTCCTGGATTGATAAATTGAATGCGTTTAATATACTATTTTGGGTATGACACTTGATGTTGTTTGACCATAGGATCATTGTAAAAGGATGTCCAATCCTTTATTACTAAAGGTATTATACTGACCAACCAAGTCCTTCATGTGTCACCATTTCACATTTTTTTGAAAAGGCATCTTTGTGAAATGACAACTAGGTCACCATTTCACATTTTTTTCTTCCTTATCATCGGAGTTAAGTTTGAAACCATGTCGCCAATCATCTTGTTCCATGTGGATCTAGTCATCATTTGGGTTATTTCACCTTTGGTGGGCCTAGAAGCCCGCATTCTTAATTTTAGTATCATTTAATAGTAATGATAAGTTTATAATATGAATTAAAAACTTTATTGGTTACTATTGGATATTTTTGCAACTATTAAGCCCAACATAGATAAAAGATCTAAGACATCTTCATCATGGGCCAAAACTCTGTCAAGGTCAACACATCATGTTATCTTCCTTGGTGGGCCAACACGTCATGTTTTACCCATGTCACACTTGCACAAGGGTGAAAAGGCATCTTTGTGAAATAGTGAATATGTCACCATTTCACATTTTATTCTTCCTACTTGTTGGAGTCAAGTGTGAAACCGCATGACCAATCATATTTTTCCATGTGGATCTAGTAAACATGTGGTTTA